>JARJLU010013948.1:0-10596 GCA_030272975.1 Sparidentex hasta
ATAACATATGTAATGTAATGTTGTAAGTAATAGCATAGCATTCTCTGACAGGCAGGGAAGATGTGATTCGCAAAGATGGACAAACATCCATGCACAATGAAATTCAAGAGGACAAGCCAGCAGGACGTTGTCAGCCTCATTTCAGTTTGCTGCAGTAAAAGACAGGCCCAAAGAGGACAGGACTGCAGATGATGAAACCTGACTGGCAGTATTACCATCTACTTACATTGCAGTGTGGATGGTTAATCCTCACTCCCATTTCAGATTACAAACTAACTGGATTAAAACCTGACGTCAGATGATACGGCACTGCATTGACTCACGTACATTTCCACTGAAAACTTCAAGAGCCTTCAGTGGCTTTAAAATCACATTTAATTTGAAGCAATCTTTCCAAATTGTCCGTGAACAGCTGTCCTGGAGCTTTGAGTCTTATCATAGAAAATTTCTCAGCATTTTTCTTTTTGATGGGCTCCGCTACAAACTGTGCTCAGCTGGCCAAAAAGCATCTCACTGGTGCCAGCGTTGAGGGACAACCTGCAAACACTAGGGCCACTTACACTAACATATGATGCCAGCATTTTTGGGCGGCTGACTGTGGGACTGGTGTGTCATAGGCCCTTAAAACCTTGTTTGGTTTATGACATTGGTTAGGGTTAGTGATAGATCATAGTTTGGATTGAAACAAGTACAACTGAGTTAAGGAAAACAAGTCACAGCTCATATGTTGGTTTGGGTAAATTTGGTATAAATTTGGGTGTGGTTTGACCACACTTCAAACAACCTAGTTAGGTTCTCGGGTGCTTATCCTTTCAGTCTTTTAGAATTTTTGTGACAGAAACCAAACGTATGTTGGGAAACTGAGATGCATTTATTTCATAACAACTACAAAGCACTTATCTAATCATTCAAGGATCTAAGAATATCTAAAAAACTCAGCAGGTTGCAGGTATTGACTGACATCACGTAGTTATAGCAGGTATTATTAAAACATAAATCTCTGGAGTGGAGGGTGGTCCTTAAGGGTTTGCGGGATTTCAAAGCCTCATTAGCGAACATTAACCAGCATCATCATGTCAGTTCCTTTGAAGAAGGGTAAGCTCAAGGTCTCTGGGAATGATACGATGTAAAATGGGTTCAGAAAGAGGAAAAATGCTTAAATCTCCTTGAGTTAAAAGCTCTTTTGAGTCCTTTGGTGCTTTAGCTAAAAGGACTAAGTGTTGGCTTGTGCAGGCCTTTGTCTCTCCTTACGTGGTTCAGTGATACTTTCAAAATGCACAAGTTCACTGGTAGCAGAGGTGAAAAGAACAGGCAACAGTAAGGCTGATTGGAGAAAGGTTGACGCTGGTGGAGCTCCAATATCCTCTAACCTTTGAATCAGCATTAAACCAGTTGCAATTCCCTATTGTCTTGAACATGTTACCTAGCAACATTACACCCGTGCAGTGACTCTGTGCTTGTGTGTGCATTGGGTGCTGCAAGAGGAATTTCTATGGAAACAACAACAACAGTACAGACATACAAAACTTTACTCCACTCACCTGAAAACAGTTTAGTTAATAGATAAAACATAAAGGCCAATAAAGGAATACATTATCTCACACATTCATCTTTGCTTATGCCTCATAATCTCCAAATAGGTCCTTCTGGGACAAATCAACAAATGTTAAGTTATTAAATTATCCAACAAGATCATATGGAATCAGGAATCAGGGCACAGATTACCTCCTAATGTTAGTGACAGCTCATGGGCAGGCATCAAATCTAATACTCTCTCTGCATGCTTATTTTAATGAAAGTGAAACAAAGTGACAAACTTTTTTCCACTTCCAATAAATCAGCTGGACTGGGAGCAGGAAAAAATGTAGTCCTACTTTTCAAAACAGTAAATTGCCAACATACTCACACATTTCTATATTCACTGTTGAATCAGAATTGCTCCTATTAAATGAGAACAGCTGATTGTCGATAACGAGTTGTTGTGCACGTGGACAGTTGACAATGTACTGTTGACATTTTTCTTTAACACAATTTATACACATTAGGACTTGACCATGTGGAATTTTTGTACATAAGCTGCTTATAATTGTTGATGCTTATATCCATCCATCGATCAGTACTAGTTTAAGTTTAAGTTTAAGTAAGCTTGTTTCATACTACATTGCGTTACAACAAAATAAAAGTGTGGTCGGTAAAAATATAGACATCCTGTTACCTGTACCAGGTACTGAGTTTTGGTACTAAAATCAGATTAGACCTAGGTAACGTTATAATTCAAAACACATACACGCATTTATCAGTGGCAGGAATCTGCACAGTTTCTCCAACTAGGAGATGTGGCTAACAGTTTTTGGAAAAAGCTAGCAAGTAGACCTTGTGTCAAGAATAATTTTTTAAACAAAAGATAGCCATTTCCAATACTTATTAAACAAACATAAACATGGTGTTCCCTATTTTCATCCAACAAAAGAAGCAAAAAATGTGTCAAATGTTAAATGTTGAAACACAAATGGCTGTACAAGAATTGGCACAATTCTTATTTGAGTAAGTCATTATCTGATCAGAAAATAATTTAATGTGTGGCAGTGATGAGACTTTCCAAGCTTGGTGCAACAGACACTTTTCAGTTAACATATTCTTCTGTTTTGCTTTCAAAACTGACATCGTGAGAGACATCACTTCATGAATGACTTCCTTTATCAGTAACTAGTAAGTGTCTCCTGTACTGTTCATTATGCTGTACAGGAGGGATAGAGAGGTTCTATGGTTGAGAAAATGAAGTGCCAAAAGTAAGGGCGGTCTGACGGCCATGTAAAGCGGTGTGAATTTTCTCTATATAATGTACACTTGAACTGATACATATTCTTTTAGGCGGGCCTTGTTTTAGGTGGTTAAAATTTGCTTTGCATCTGGACTCACTGCAGTACAAAGCAGAGCATCTGGGCTGGAGCGGCTCTCTGCTTCTCCAAACTGAGGCTGTGCTGATCGGCAATTACGGTAGGGAGCAGACCGACTATAAATATGTACTTTATATGAACCTACTTCAAAAAACCCGACTATCCCTTTAATCAACTGCACAAATCTTCATCATCATATACTAAGCATTTTCCTTAATAAAATGATGCAAGATAAAATTACATTTACATTTACTCAAAAAACCTGTGCTACCCTGAAACCTTTTCTTCTCAATGAACAAATGTCAACATTCAATTAGATAACAATCCATTTTATCCTAACTTATAAACTTTAGTTCAGAGTGAATTTTATTTTACATACGAGTTGACTGTATGTTCACTCTGAAACAGATATAAGACTGCAATCTTTTTTTCTGAGTGTCTAGTTGTCTCTGTGACATTGTACGCAAACCTTATTCAAGTCACTCTGTTGAGAGATGAAAAGTATATAAAGTATAGTAAGTATATAAAACTCTTTGACTCTAAACTCCTTTGACTTTAAAGCAGCAGATGAGTGGTGCAGAGGCATACATTTATTTCACATTGCTTTTGAAGGAAGGAAATTCTTATGATGCAGACAATAGGATGTCTTAGAGAAGAAAATCAGTCCTAATTAGCCAAATAATTCTCACAATGCACATTTGGTACTTCCTTGATGCTTAGGAATAAAACCATTTAATCAGTTTGTGTGACTTAATAGGTTACCCTTCTCTCTGCTTGTATTTAGGAAAACGCCAGGTATATCCTGATCTATTAAGAATTACCATGAGATGGAGGATAGGCAGTGACAAACTCACAGATGCTTTGGCAACACTTTATACACACTTTATCAAAATAAGCTTATCAAAAGTTAATTCAGTACAAAAAATGTTGCCACTCTGTCAACAAAGAGAATTCATACTTTAAATGTAGAAACCAACATCTTGGCAGTATTGCATTTTTGATCAACAAATGCAGCCAGTGTGCTGTAGAAAAATTAATTACACAATGGTGGGGTTGTAATGTGAGGCTGTACAAAACTTCCCATGCTTGAGCGACATGACGGAAATGTTCGCACCACATCTGTGTGCACACACCGGTCAGCAATAAGGGGTTGGGACACTCCCACAACTGAACGTTTGAGCTGCTGACCATAACCTCTTTTTGTAGCATTTTGGCTCCCTTGTTTCCTGTCCCGTGGCTCCTCTCTGTACTAAAGGCTTTAAAAATAAAAAAAGTACTAACAAGGGGTTGTAGTTGGGGATAAAGTAGACAATAGAATGCAAACAGGGGAATAATAAAATTTCACTTTCTGTTCTGCTCACTGCTTGGCAATACTGCTCAATGTATGGAGGGTGCCCCAAATTCTACTGGGCCAGCCAGTTTTAAACAGAAATTATGCAACACGCTGCAAAAAAGACTATTCTTCTTGCCAACTTTGGTTTTCTTTACTGCAAAAACAAGGTTGATTTAGATAACACCGCTACAATGACAGAGCGGTTGGGGCAGCCAGTAGCTCCTTAAATCCTCAATACTTTTTTGACATATTTTCCATATTTTCAACTTCAACCCCCTTGCTACTGAAGCATGATTTACAAATGACAGAGATGCATTTATCAGCATTGCAAAAGGTTGTTTGAGTGCAGCAGATTGCAGGAGGATCTCCATTACCGGCATCTGCCGAGTGGCCTGCCAGCACAGTGGGACAACACATTGTCAATTGAGCTGCACCGCCCCAGAAAGAGAGGCAAGAGAGCCAGCATTAGGGCAAAGCTTACCTTACCTGTTGACTTCAACAGCTCAGCATTCAACACAATCTCACCCATGAAGCTGATTCAAATAAAACACATAAAAACTTAAGTACAACGCTCTGCAACTGGACACTGGAATTCCTTAAAATCAGACCCCAGTGAGTTCAAACTGGCAGTAACGCCTCCTCTATATTAGTGCTCAACACTGGAGCACCCCATGGGCTGTGTCCTTAACCCCCTCCTGTTTACATCATACATGATTATGACTGCACTGCAAAACAGCAGGAGAACTCTGTCGTGAAGTGAGTGGACGATACCACAATCATCGACCGTATTATAAACAACAGTGAGGGCTCATATCGGGAGGAAATCAACAATTGTACAGAGTGGTGTACAGAGAACAATCTACTGCTCATTGTCAGCAAAACCAAGGAGCTGATTGGTGATTTTAGAAGAAGGAGGCAAAGACACACAATCCTGTCTATATCAGTGAAGCGGGTGAACAGTTTTAGGTTCCTTGGAATTACCATCACTGAGAAGCTGTCTTGTTTATTACACATCACCTCCCTGGTTAAAAACGCACAGAAAAGGCTCTACTTCCTACAGAAATGCTAGGTCAGCTTTGACAGAGGACCAATAGAAAGCTTCCTGACTGGAAACATCACGAACTGCCATGGTTCATGACGGCCCAGGACAGAAAGGCTCTACAACGGGTGATTAAAACTGCCCAGAACATTGATTGGTACCATATATGGAGCATCATTGACATTGGTGAAGTGAGATGTCTGCACAGACCCAGCCACAGTCTGTTCACCCTGCTGTCATCTGACAAAATAAACAGCAGGATCTACTGCCATGCTACCAGACTACGGAGTAGCTTAATTACTCAGGCCATGAGACTCTTGAAGAGACGCAGGATGTATAACTAGGGCTGAGCAATAAAACAACCTCGATCATCTTCATGAGATATGTATACATGTGCATGTACATGTATGTATGTACGTATGTATGTACGTATGTATGTATGTATGTATGTATGTGTATATATATATATATATATATAAATATAAAAGAGCACACTAAAAACACATTAGTGTTTTGTGTGTGTATATTATATATATATATATATATATATATATATATCAAAAAACACACACACATACAACATATACATACACATACATATATGTAATATCTAACTTTGACTTTATGAAACATAAACAGCCTTTTCCCAAAACCTTGATAATGACTTACTTAGGATAATTAGCTCATAAACATAGAGTCTACAGACATGAAAAGGATTTCCAAGTTATGAAAGTCAGTCCTAAGAGAATTCCGCTCACTCCTCATGGCCTCAGTTGTGGTCCTCAGAAAATCTGATCAGTGCCAGTGTGATGTTTCTCTCCCAGAAAACCCTCTTTAATCTAAAAGGCCTCTTTCATCTTTTGTAAAAGGTCTTCAGTCAAAGTTCTTTCATCCTTGTCATAAAAAACTTTGCTGAGGATGGAGATTTGGTGGTGGTGTGTGTGTGCTTTAGTGTTTGCAGTCAGCAGGGTCTCGTCTCGTTGAAAGGGAACAAAATCCAGCAGCAGCATCACAATAGCCAATTCCACTGGCCCTTTCAAGCTCCATGCTACCAGCAATATACTTTTGCTGAAAATCTTGAGACGGCGCTCGAGGTGAGAGTGCTCTAAATAATTCTGGAGACTTTAAGGAGTGGAAGGATACCTACTGAACAGAAATGTAGCCTGTTCTTGGTCTAAGAGAAAACGATATCTGACAGTCAAGTGCAGCTTTCTGATGTAGGATGATCTTATGGATTAAGTAACTGCCAAGACCACTTCTATCTGGAGTACAGCCCAATCCAGGACATGGCTCTGAGCCTGATTACTAGGATGCCGCAAATAAAATGAATCTTGCTGACCAGTATAAAAATGGCTACTGTGACCAATTAAAACCCAGTTCAAGCTAGGCTATGTGAACTCCGGTCGGGCTCCACAGACTGATCCTAATTTAACCTCTTGACCCTGTAACTTTCACTGACATTTCCCTGTAATCTATGCTAAATTTAGAAGATGTGCATTGTATAACACTGTTGCAGAACCATTCTCCATATGCTTGTTTATTTATTTTGTCAAGTGATGCTTAAAGAGGACTCAAAAACAATGCGCATAAGTATTCACACTTAACCAGCGGTTTACAAAACAATTTTCTTCTGTTTACTGGTCTTGTCTTGAACTTTTGACCATCATCACCATGTCATTACTGTGGATGAGATTTGCTCAGAACACTGAGAAGTTTAATGACAACTGAGCAAAAAAGACAATATGACAACAGCTGATCGCATCAGAACACGTTAGTAGGAAGACCTGGGGTAGAATCTATCGTGTAAAATTGAACAAGATTTTAACAGTAACAAAAATATTGTTCATTTTTATAAATATTCAATACTTTATTTTTGGATACTCGCCAAGACAAATTCTTCGTTGGTGTAAAATACTTCTTTGTAATAAATCTGTTTCTGATTCTGATTCAATGACAATACATCAAAGACGACATTTGCCAGTGTCATAGACTTAAACTGCTGGCTTATTGTTGAATCAGAGGTGACATCAATAAACTGTCAAATAAGTCAGCAGCTAGTTTTGAACTGAAGGAGTCTCAGATCGATTAACAATGTTCAGGATTTTGCACCGGGAAATACCTCTGGAAATGTCTTTGCACAGCAGATGAGTTTTCATACATGGGATTACCAAATTCCACAGCTTGTTGACCATGACAAATTATTTCAAGTTTCAAATGTGTCCTCCATTTCCCCACTTAACACTGCTCATCCACCTCCAGTTCTCTTGTGAATGATGTGACTTTATCTGGCAGCTGTGGACAGTGTGTGTAGGTGCCCTGCATCTGTAGATTTAGTTCACTGAGTTTCTGAAACAAGTCATTCAGGTATTCAGCTATGAGAAAGCTATGAGAAAGTCGTTATTGATATACATGTTGGCAAGTCAATAACCCCACTCCAAAAAGATTCACATCTCATCCTGCAATTCAAAGACCCCGAGTAAAACCTTACCACGTGAGTCTTCAGGACTCATCTGGGGCAGTCCCCAGAAAGTTGACGAGTCAGTCAGATGGAGACTTATTTTGTCAGTCAAAAATTATAAATACAGGACAAAACATGCACAGGGATAAGAAATACAATGATATAAATGCAACCAGAAATATACTTTTGTTGGGTCTTGTGACTCCATGCACATGTCTCAAACAAAGAGAAAGGCGCATAGTTGAAATCAAAAGCCTTAACTACTAGGGCCTCAGACACGAGGAGCTGCAGAACAAAGGAACAGAAAAGGCCCACAAGGTCTGATAAACCGTGACCCAGGTTGACCTGCCCCAAGACGTACACCCGGTCCCTATTGGCTGTGAGCCCGGAAGCTCGGCCAGGATCACAATGACATCACTCCCAGTTTAAAAGTTGTGAAACCTCACTACACATTGCAGTCCAAGGGAGCATTAAGTTGTGGTGAGACCCCCGGTTTCATGTAACCGCTGCCATAAGGGTGCAGCTTTGAGAAACGATTTTCTATTTTGCTTGAGCTAACCTCAGTTCCCTCCTCGCTGGATGAGACAGACTGTTTTTCGTTTTGTTCCAACACTCGTTATTATTGTTTTTGATCCACGAGAGGAACGCTGCACAGCCCAGCTGTCTCCTCCCCATCTGCAGAAGGAAGAGATAATCTTCAGAAGGAGACGAAACCCCCAAGGTCTGGTCCTTCATCAGATCAATTCGCAGTGGGATCGCTGTCTGCCTTTGTCAGCTTTTAGGATGCTAAATCTGACCCCGAGTCAGATGGGACACACGAACTAACCGCACGAGCGGTACCAAGTGAGAGGCTTTGGTTTGGCCAGAAACAGATAGTATATAGCAGGGGTGTTCGGTCAGGCCACATGCAATAATACTGTCATATTTAAAACAAAATGTCCTTTTCATTAAAAACAACAATAAAAGAACTAAAATAAAATGTAATTTCCATTTTAACATAAATCAAAATACACAGTTGAATATTTCCTCTTTTTGTTTGCCTTCAAACATTGTGTCCATCACTTCAGTCATGCATTATTTTATTTCATTGTGTCATAGATGTGACAAGAATCCTACTTGCAGTTTGATATAACGATTTCAGTGCACTTCTTTGTGTCACTCCTATGCCTCATCTCATAATACCATTTCAAATTGGAAATCTTTATCACAGCTACTCCTGGCATATTGTAACGCCCATTGTGGACTGCGGCGCAATGACTCTTGGGTATTCTGTTGGTGTTGGTGTAATTATGGTTCGTGAATGTGTTTGTGAATAAGATGATATGTAAGATGGTTGTGGTTAATTCATGTCATTTGTTCTGTGATTAAATGGTGTTGAGTTTTAACAAGGATGATAAAAATTTTGGCACCGTGAGTGAAAAGGTGTTTGCTGGGAGACACTCCCCGTCTGTTAAAATAAGAGCACACGTTATAATACATGATAAGTCTGGTTAGAACTTGTGAGTCAAGTTTTTGATACTGTTGCGATGTAAAGTATCATAAGATAAGGTTGGTGGGTGTTTTTCTAGTTGGATGGGGAATGAAGGAAAATCTGTATTATGGATTTTCACTGTCCACTTTGAGTCTTAACAGTTTACTTGGAACAGGCAATTTTCAATCTCATACAACTGGCAAAATGTGAATACGCGAACTGCTCCTAGAACGAGAGTGAAAGTTAAAAGTTGCGCTTGCAGCAGTGAGTGACCCAGCTTTCTGTGTATCGTTGGCATGGAGACAAGTCCCATTATACACGTGCTGATCCAACCAAAACACATTAGTGAAGGAATAACAGTTCAGGGGGCCACAAACAGGAGGTCGGTGGGCCGCCTATTGAGGACCACTGATATATAGCGTGTTTTCTTTGTTGTGCTTATGTTAGTTGTGAAAAGACCACCGAGTCCAATTTATGGTTTACTGTACTGTGTGCTAACCGTGTTATTACCTTGTTTCACTTGCTGGCCACTGTTCAAGGGAGAGACGACTGCTGTGTACCACAAGGTCCTTGCGTGTCTCTTTGTTGTCTGCTAAGTGCCGGCTTAGTTTTCTTTCCTTTTTACTAACACGCACGCACGCACACGCACGCACGCACGCACGCACGCACACATGCACACACACACGCACACACACACACACACACACACACACACACACACACCTAATCTCATGAGCGATCTGTTGGAAACTTATAGTTAATATATGATATAGCATAAGACACATGTGTCTAGTATATCCCCTTTATTGACTTCAAAGGCGGACTTCTCTTGTAGCATGGCTCCCTTTTTGGAACTGTGGGTATCATTTCTCTAAATTCACCTCTGCACACGAGACCAAAGACGACGTAACCGCTGCCTTTGTTCAAACTCTGTGCGCAAGGGGTTTGATCACCTCTGTGATCGATACAGTGACTGCTGCCATTTTTTAACTCCAGGTGCATAATTAGGGCCCGAGCAGGGAATCCCTGCGAGGACCCTATTGTTTTTGAAGGAATTATTTATTTATTTATTTATTTTTTCTTTGTCGAAAATGATTGCATTTTTCACTGCCTGAACATACCCCAAAACTCACCAAACTTGGAATATAAGTCACACCTGGCGAAAAATTTTATATTCTATTGTCGTCCTGAATTTCCACCACTAGGTGGCGCTGTTATTAAGGAAAGTGCGTTTTGGCTAATAACTCCCATATACTTTGTCGCACATTCAAAAACCTTATATCCACGCGTTCAGTGAATTGTACTGAGTCTCGTGGTATAGGCCACGCCCATTTCCGCCTACCGTTTTTTTTCGCTACGTCGCAAAATGTCAAAAACCTACTTTTTCGAACTTGTCCC
>JARJLU010013949.1:0-15624 GCA_030272975.1 Sparidentex hasta
TATAAATATAAAACAGTCATACGTTGCAGGTTATACCTTTATACCTTCCTGTTGTTTCTTGTAGTGAGAAATCTCGCAAAATCACTTATATCTTGCTTTTCTTTATACCATGACCACACAAACCCTTGTCTGGTGACTCTTAAAACTGTTTCAACAGACCACAAACAGAAGACATTTAACAGAAAGGACTCCCAGGTTTTCATTGAGAGACAGCATGTATTTAGTTAAATCAAACCAATAACCATATGAGAAATAGGACATTAATCTAAAAATAGCTTTCTTGCTTTAGAATAAAGTTGTGTTATGTAAGGTGGTAAACAAACATGAAAAAGCATTGAAGCTGTTACTAAAATACTTAGTACTTGTACTTGTAAAATATTGTATTTATTGTTGTTATTCACAGGAGTTCTATCCTGAGCTTGCCTCCCTCAGCCTCCAGCATTGACTGTACAATAAACTATTTGTGTCACTTTAGCAGTTTCAGCACCACTTCTCATCTGTTAGCTGACATGACATATTATCTATCCATAACTGCTGTTGGAGCACTGGTTAACTACCTTTCAGTGTGCTGATGGCCAATTTTCTTTCAGAACACCCTCATTTCCACCTCTTTGAAAGTCAAAATTGTATTTGTCAGCAGAATAAAGTTATCTTGGAGATACCTCTATTCATAAATAAAGATGAGATCAGATTTGATCAAAATAAAGGAAAGAAGAATGTTTTTGAAAACTTAGTGGCAGACCATGAGTAATCATGAACCTGCAGTTCTTTCCCTGTCCAGCAGTTGTCCTCAGTGTCCTTATTCCTTCATCACCCCCGCCCCAGTGGTAGCATTCCAGCCTTCTCTGTTATCCTGCCTATCTTCATTTTAATTTTTGCCTCCTGGCTTATGCCTTTTTGGTTGTGTTATTAAGTTGATCTCATTGATATGCATTGGAGAAAAGTAATACACCTGTCATTACATCAATACATTCCAGTCGCAGATAAAACTACATCATGCAAAATGATCCAGAAAGTTAAAGGAGCACCTCTGTAAAACAGTTTAACAAAAACTGTGCATTAATGTAAATGTCAGGACTCTTGTATTAGACAGCAATAGATTTTGCAATAGGTTTATTTTATAAACTGGCAACTCAGTGTATACTAGGGATGGACCAGATCCAATTGTTATTTAAGGAGATTGCTGTGGAAGCATTCAGTTTTACCCACATTAATCTGCGAAATAAAGACCTGAATTAAATAGACTTCTTAAGACATACAGAGAGGCTGTACACACACAGTCAAACAGTCTGGGTTCTTACATTGCCAGAGCACTCTTCTCTATTCGTTCCTGTTCCTGCTGTATCTTCTGTCCATATTCTCTCTCTCTGATCTCCCAGACGTTCCTCATGATGGAGGCATCACAGCCGACCACCTCAGGGTTCTTCTCACTAGACATCTTCAAACTGCTTCAAAATTCCTGCATACATAGATAAAACAATGAATATATTTCTGAAGAACTATTATGTTTGCATCTTTTTAGATGCTGACAATTTTTGCCATATCCATGAGCGCTGCAGAGGTGATGATGTACCTTATACGTAGTTGTGATCATCAGTGTTCAGGTCAGGCAGCTGAGTACATATATATATATACTGTCACTCCAAGTCATTAACCTACTGTTGCATGTTTGAGGGGCTGTCCTTACTAAAAATATAACAACCTCACACACACACACACACACACACGCACACACATGCGTCCACGAACACACACACACACAGAGGTGGACCCACTGATCTGTCTACAACATGACTGTAGGTCATTCTGTGATCCAGATTTGGTGCCTAGAAACTGAAGTTACCCACACAACAAACTATCCCCTAAAAGTATATGATTTGGTCTTCATCAAAGTGAATCTTCTCTCAAATCAAAGGACACATTTCATCTTACAAAGTTATTCTTATACAGTTACTTCTTATACAGTGTATCTGATATTGATTTGGTGTTGTTCCTTGAACATCAAAATTAATGTTACTCCAGGACCATCATTTCTGCTTACTAAAGGACAAACTCTGAATTTTAAAGTGGATGAATGTTCTTCAAAAAACTTTGTCACAATATTAGATTTCTCCTGATGATGGTTCATAAGAAAACGATTTGTTACTTGTTTGAAGTGGCTGTTAACTTCATTCCAGCAGCAAATTCCATGAAATCTTATAAGAGTGATGGAGCACCAGAAGCATTGACACAAGCTACACTGTGTGCAGGTCTAAAATATATTGTAATGGAGGTTCAATCATCAATTAAGAAATTGTTTGACTGTCTGTTGGTATTTCTTACTGGTTGCTAAGCCTAAATTGGATCAGGGCTGACGTGTTATTTAAGGTTTAACTTTTATGGAGCATGTAATGTGTTCACACACTGAAACACACACCACCGACTGTAAATATATAGTTGGCCATGAAGAACGACATGCTGGGAATGTCTGCCCTCCTGCTGAAATCAACCAGTGATTGCCTCTTTTCACTTCTGCTAAAACATTCATGGTAACCATCCACTTGTTTCAACCACAAAACTTTTCTTCCATAAACAGTGGAATATTGCACATTTGTTGTAAAGAGACATACAGATGATTGTGAGGAGAAATGAATTCGCATACGTCCATCTTATTTCATCAGCCCGCAATTCCACCTTGTGTCAGGGAGTTATTACTGCTTATCCTTGACCTCCCCTGACTGCTTCAATTGGAGGTGTGACTCTTTGTTCCTAATGGCATTTTAAATGGATCACCTGAAATAGAAAAATGTCAGTCACAGTTTTGTGATTTAAGCCACACTAGTACTTCTTGGGTGGTCGGCCTGTTGGTTGGTAGGCCAGTGTGAAATTTGTTCAACAATACTGGATTAATTCAGAAATGAATAGTCTCTCAAGGATGAATCCTAATGATTTTGGTGATGCCTTGACTTTACTCCTAGCGCCACAAACAGATCAAAATTACAAATGAAACCTTCTTTAACTTTTGCAGTGTTATGAGTTTGTAGCGGTTCCAATGTAACATCAGTTATTTACAAACACCATAGCTGCCATGATCAAGAAATATGCTAAAGACTCCATATTAAAGATACAATGTGTAGAGTTTGGCATTGAAAATTCTTTAAACAACTTGACTACTTTGTTGAGTTGTGTACTTTTATTATTCAAAATGTTTCCAACAATGTTCAAGCCCAGAGAAATCCATAATTTCACAGAAGGTAACAGTCCATTTCATTCAGTCATGTGTTGCTACTATAACCTCCAGGAGAGAGACAGAGTGAGGATGGAGGTCATTGTCTAAACTTCACCAAAATAAAATTAAAACACTAACTCATATCAAACATTTGTTTGTAAACATTTGTTCCTGAGTCACATCAGATACATTTCATGATAACGCTGTGTTCGCCACCAAAAAAGTACAGTTTGACCACAGGATTATTTGTTTTAATTTTGGTTTTTACACTCAAGTATTTGTTAGCTGCCCTGAACAGGCACTTTGTGCATTAGTCATAAACCAGTGTGTGTTTGAATCAGGCTGCACTCAGCACTCACCAGAGAATCTGTAACGTTACTATCATGAAGACACAGGTACATTTCCCCTCCATCTCTGTCAGTAGTCAGTACTGCAGATCACTGCAGATCACTGCTGAAGCCAAGTTGATAAACAGTACGGAAGTATTTAAATGTAGAAAATAATGCCTGAGTTTGTGCTAAACGTAACTGGATTAGAGCAAAGTAACCCACCTCCTGCTCTCCCCACACAACACTTAATCAATATGGAACCTGTTCCAAATGTAATCTGATGAAAGCAGCTGAAACCTGGTGGGTCCTCCTGGCTGTAGCTCAGCGGGTAGAACAGGTTGACTAGTGATCAGAAGGTCACTGGCTCAAATCCTGGCTCCAGGCAGGGCCATGCTGCATAGTCACTGACACCAAATTTTCCAATGGTATTTTTTTTCCCAAAAAGAACCTCTTCATGGCGGTGTAAATGTCAACTCCCCTGGTTGTTGTCTTAAAGGGTCGTAGTTCTTTTACGTGGAGAAATCATCAAACACCATTTAGATAAACAGGGTGGTATATGTGTATGGGATACAACCTTTTGCATTTCCTGGCTTGCATGTTCTTCTGGGGAAGTGGAGCTTTTCGTTGCTGCTTCCACAGGTCTTCATGCAGGCAGGTTGGGTGACCTTGGTTTCCTCACAATCGTTATGGGTAGCTAGTCCTTTGACGTGTGGGATCACCTTAGTGCTGCCTTGGAGGAAGTCTGCAAACTCTCATAGTGCTAGTGGGTCATTTGAGTTGATCTTTGGCCATCTCATGAGCTTATCGCGGAAAGACTTCTGTATGATAACAGATTCCCATATCTGTCCTGTAAGACTTTCCATGGTCCATTGTATGCGTTTTCTGAGTCTCGATAAAAGAAACCTTCTAAGGCTTTGCACGCTTCACCAGCAAAGATAATTTTGTAGGTGAAACATCTTCTCACTCGGTGGGAGGGGTTTTCTGTCAACAAGAGCCATGAATGACATCTTCCAATCTGCAAACCTTAAAGGGTCACCACTGAACGTGGTTGGTTCAGGGACTGGGAAGCTGTTCATGCTTACAGTTTTTGCCTGTTTCTTGAACACATTTTGCAAAACTTGGCTCATTGTGTCAAAACTCTACACACATACAAATAAGACTCAACACTGGGAAATAAACCATTCACATCTATGTCAAATTGAAACTCTGCGATCAAATCCTGTCAATCCTTTGTCAAAATGTCACTCTGATGACAAAATGATACCCACTTGCAGCAGCACACTCGTCTACTAAACACTGCACTTCGCTTTCACTGTTTTGATTTAGTTCCACAAAAGGCACAACAACTAAAAAATGAAATACTAAATTCAAAATCATTACATTACAGTGGTGTATTTTACAGTACAGTAAATTCCGTTAAAGCAAAAATAAAAGAAACAATACACTACCGTAAATGGAAAAACACAATTGTGCGCAAGTGGGCTTATGGATCATGCCATCTGTTGGGGTCTGGCCACAGGATCTCATAAACATCACAAGCAATGTCTTCTCTCATTAAGCATCAAGGAAAATATCCCCCATCCCTGGATTGACCTTACTTCAATGTCTCTGCAGGCCTGTTCCATTGCCTGCAGAAGAGGCATACAGGCATGTGGTGGTAGTCATATACGTGCCATCTCCAAGCAGAAAAAAAATACTCTATAGGATTTAGAAATGGGAAGTAAGTGGGCAAGTACACAACCAGTTCTGGACCAGAGTAGAACGATGGAAACTAAAATTATCCCGGACTACAACAAACCTAGGCTGCTCCGGTTTATCCTGTGCAGCAAAGTTCTCAAAATGGCTTAACTGAGGCCTTTTTGTAGCTGGCTGATAGGTGTTCAGTTTTGTAAGTAAGTATTTTCAGGTGTGTGTCTTAGCTTTTTCAATTAACCAATATGTGTCGTATTTTGAATAGATGTGTTTTCCCAGTGGTACCCTGAGATTTCATTTTTTGAACTCAGTGTCTTATGTATGAAATAGTGTGTACTGTGCAGGAGCAAGCGTGTTGCAGAAAGGAGCAAGTGTGTGACAGTATTGCAACTAAAGCGCAAAGCAGTGCTTTTGTTTAAGGTATAGTTACGCTTTGTTTAAGGTATAGTAACAACAGCTTCAAGTTATGTTACTTTGGTTTAAGCATGTGTCTATAGTGTTCAAGCAATGGGTAAAAACTGTAACATAGTTCAAATTGTAGAGAGTTCTTCAGATTGTTCGCATGCACAGAAATATTTGCAGATACACACACATGAATCATTGAATCATTATTTTTTTTTATTTTTCACCAAACAAGTCAGTGCAACATATGCACAGCTGATATATTTACATTAGAGTGAACAAAAATATGCTCGGTTAACTGAAATGAAAATTGCAGAAAAAAAAAAAAAGCAACAATGAGAGAGGCGGCACTCTCTGTCCAGCCTCTTGCAGTGTCAGCCAATGGTTGATGACATGATCAGCTAAGGTTGCTCTGATTTCAATTGAAAGTTGTTGTCTTCTTTGGCCATGACCTCCTCTACCAGCTCTACCCCTCACTCTTCCGCCTCCTCTGATTCTCACCCTCCCTCTCTTCTCTCTGCACTGTCTTCCATTGTTGTTGGAAAAAAAGGTGCTCACCTATGGTCTGTTAGTGCTTACTTCCTGATTGAAGTGGTAACAATTACAGTAACAACTGTTTGGCCAGGTGGCACATATAGTAGCCAATTAGCTCATATAGTGTAATTTTGAATGGCAGTGTTTTGAAATGACACACATTTTGCAATAGCAAATGGCATTTTTTAAATGCACTGAACACGGTTCAGACACAACAATCTGACATAAAGTCACATGTTTGCCAAGCAGAATATGTGCATTTGCATGTCATTTTAGTGTGTTAGCGATTGGAAAAAAATGTAAAACTTAGAAAAGAAGATAAAGATAAAATCCACTATAGTAAAGTATAAAAATCTATAACTGTAGAGTATGTGAGATAGCAACTGTTAATACTCAGTCTCTTCTGTCTTGACAATGGGGCCACATGGCCTCATCCACATCACATTCAACATCATCTCTTGCAGTGCACCGCGGGAAAAATCTTCTTGCATGCCTCATCCAACCTTGACATTCCTCTGCACCTATTTCTCACTCTCTGTCTTAGAACTCTTCCATCCATGTTGGCAAAGAACACCACAAACGCTGCACCTTTTACATTGTATGCCTAATGCTTAAACACTAAAAGTGGTTGCTATGCCCAAAGCATCACAACCTCTAACTTTGTTGACCATGCACTAAACAAAAGCACCAAACCTGCAAGCACAATATATGCTTTGCACTGTGCTTGCAATTCTCCAACACACTTCTTGCAAAACACTACACACTGTTTTTTACATAAGACATATTGTTCAAAAAGGAAGAATCATGCAATCACTGGGAAAACACATCTATTTAAAATACAAAACACAACTCAAATTGGAAAAGCACACAGACTCACACACATGAAAACATTTAAAATCTAATTGTAGACCAATCAGTCTAAGCATAGCACTACAAATACACCTGATGTGAGCTCAGCTCCTTTGTGCCAACTTTGGAAACATGGAGGCAGAAAGAGGAAGAGGGAGAGGAAGAGCAGCAGCAGGACAAGGAAGAGGACGAAGAAGGGGAGCAGGCAACAGAAGGAGACAAATATCCGATGACATGAGGGCCACTTTGGTGGTGTTATAAATCATGGCCTTACAATGAGGGAGGCTGGGCAGAGAGTCCATCCAAACCTGAGTCGCTACTCAGTAGCCTAAATTATTAGAACGTCCACACTCAATTGTACCAAAGAAATTACAGTATTGCACATGGTTCAACCGCACAGTACAATACATTGCTGTATTACTGCAGGTCTATGGGTCTAAAGTACAAAATGTATGATGTTTCATTTTCTACAGAACTGCCAACAACCTTCGCTGGCATCTACAGTGTCAGCATATCTACACCCTCCCGCATCCTTAAAAAGCACAACATCCCACTGAAGCAGCTGTATAAAGTTCCATTCGAGAGGAACAGTGCGAGAGTCAAAGACCTCTGTCATGACTATGTGCAAGTAAGCCACACACACACACACACACACACACACACACACACACACACACACACACACACACACACACACACACACACACTACAGTATTTTGTGTAAGTGTATATGTGATAGTCCTGTTTTTTCAATCACACTATATTCACTGTACATTATCTACATTTTTCTATTTTAGAGACTCCTGGAATTTGATGCAGTTCGACAGCAATATGAGTTCATTTTTGTCGATGAGGCTGGGTTCAACCTGGCGAAAACCAGACGTCAGGGCCGAAACATTATTGGGCAAAGGGCCATTGTGCATGTCCCTGGTCAGCATGGGGGAAATATCACCTTGTGTGCCACCATCAGTGTACAGGGAGTCCTGCATCACTACTCCATCCTCGGTCCCTACAACACAGCCCTCATTATTCACTTTCTGGACACACTTCATGAAACAGTAGTCCAGGACAGGCCAGAGCAGCCCCAGTTTGTTGTCGTCTGGGATAATGCCAGTTTCCATCGGCTGCTCTGTTCCTGGACTGGTTCACCAACCATAATAGATTCATTACACTCAACTTGCCACCATACAGCCCATATCTGAATCCAACTGAGGAGTTCTTTTCAGCATGGCGCTAGAAGGTTTATGACCGTCAACCACATGTCCGCATGCCTCTTCTACAAGCCATGAGAGGCATGCAGCGACACTGAGGTCCATACAGGATTAGATTCGGCATGCAAGGAGATATTTTACCTGTTGATTGGCAAGGGAGGACATTGCCTGTGATGTGGATGAGGTGATGTGGCCAATTGCCAACAGGAGATAGGATCCATAGCCTAAATGTCTTCCAATCATTTTCTTACAACAACAACTATGTTTTGTAGGAGATTCTGTAGGACACTGTACCATGTCTTTGTGTTTTTGTTTTTTTTTACTTTTGCAAAAACCTGAAAAAAATAAAAATAAATTCTGAAGTGTTTCCATTTTGTTTTCATGTGTCTAGATCAACTGTAGTGGATCAATCTATTTGAGACTTTTAAAGTCAAGAACCATCCAAAGTACTGAACTGCTCAACCTGCTCAGAGCACAGGAGGTGTCAGTGAACCGGAAAGTCCAAAAGGCTTTGCGAGGAAACCAAGCTTGAACTTACAACCAATAGCAGACGACAGATGGACTAAACTGGACAACGATCTGAATACCATTCCTGGAAGACATCTTGAAAGGAGATGCAGCCAAGAAGATCAAGAATATGGTCAGTCTTGTGTATCAGGCATGCTTCGACACCTTTGGCACCAAAGAAGGCAAGAACCCTAGGCCACCAGTAGGGCCAAGCAGGAGACGGTGGCAGATCAAAGAGTTGCGTGAAAAATTGCAGACAGAAAAAGAAAAGGTGGCGGGAAGCAAGTGGTAAGGAAAGAGCGGCCCTGGATGAAATCAGCACAGAGATGCGAAAAAGGCTAATCCAGCTTTGTAGAGCTGAGACTGCACAGAAGAAGCAGAAGGAGAAGCGCTGTAAGAGGAAAGCTTTCCTCAACAATCCTGTCCAGTTCACAATAGACTTACTAGGACAGCCCAAGGGTGGGACCCTGTCTTGTTCAAAGGAGGAAATGGAGAACAGTGTGGCTGCTGCCCATGGCGACTCCTCCCGAGGCATTCCCCTGGGTGAATGCCCTTTCCAACTGCCGACTCTTTAACCACACACCCTTTTTAACATGGCAGACTTGACCATGGATGAAATGAGGGCAGTGGTGACAAAAGCATGGGAGGCATCAGCCCCAGGACCATCAGGCACCACCTATAAGATCTATAAATGCTGCCCACTTCTCCTGAAGAATCTCTCGACGCTCCTACAGACACTGTGGAAGAAGAAGCTGGAACCCGGGCTCTCTTGCTGAGGGCTGCTTTGTGCCAAAAGAGCTCAATTCCACAAGTCTTGACCAGTTCCGGGAGATCTTCCTCCTGGATGTAAGGGAGAAAATCTTTTGGTCCATCATCACCAAAACATTAACAACATACCTGCTCACCAATGACTTCATCAGTCCGAGTGTCCAAAAAGGAGGAGTGCCAGGATACTCTGGCTGCCTGGAGCATACAGCAGTGATTAGCCAGCTCATTAAGGAAGCCAAGAGACATAACAACACCCTCTCTGTCATTTGGCTGGATCTTGCCAAAGCCTATCCAAGCATCCCTCACCAGCTGATCTGAAAGGCATTGGATCATTACCAAGTTCCATCAGAGGTAGTTGAGCTTGTGATGGCACACATGGGGGCTATGTGGATGAGATCCACGGCAGGAAGTGTCCCCACCAAATGGCAAAGGCTTGAGAAGGGCATCATGGCTGGATGCACGATTTCCGTGGCCGTGTTCATAGCAGCGATGAATCTGTTGTTAACGGCAGGAGCAACACAGTGCAGAGGCCCGAGAGCAGATGACGGCACAAGACACCCCACCTGTCGAGCTTTTATGGATGACGTGACTGTAATGACTCCATGTATCCAGGGTACACAGCAGATTCTGAGTGCACTGGAAAAGATGGCGACATGGTCACACCCGCAGTTCAAACCGAAAATGTCAAGGAGCCTCAGTATCTTGAAGGGGAAGCTAACGGGAAACATCTTGAGCATCCAAGGTGCAGAGATCCCCACAATTCAAGACCAAAGGATCCAATGCCTTGGAAAGCAATACGATAGCTCCCTAAATGACAGCGACAACCTTGCTAACACCAAAGCCCAGCTGAATACCTGGCTCAGGGCAGTCGAACACAGCCAACTGCTCGGAAGGTTTAAAGTCTGGTGCTTCCAGCATGGCATCATACCCCGGCTGCAATGGCCCTTCCTACTTTATGAATTTCCCATGTCCCAAGTGGAAGGAATGGAAAGACTGTGCAGCAAGTTCTTGCGGAAATGACTGGGAGCACAATCTTCAATCTTCAGCACAATCAACCTGTACAGCAAGACCTCTAAGCTTCCTTTGCCAGTTTCATCAGTGGTGGAGGAGTTTAAAGCCACCAAGACAAGAGCAGTCAGTACACTCCTTTTGTCTGAGGACGGGAAAGTAAGACACACAAGCAAGACCATCAAATGTGGCAGAAAGTGGAAGCCCCAACAAGCCGTAGGGGAAGCAGAATCTTACTGGAGGCACCAGGAAATCATGGACGTGGACGACTGGGCCTGGGACACTACAGCGTGAAGAGGTGGGGCAGGGCTGATGCCAGAGCTAAAAGAGGCCTTGTGGTGCAGAGAGTCCGAGAGGCAGTAGAGAAGGAGCGCCAGGTGAAAGCTATTGGACTTGCCTCCCAGAGCCAATGGATGCAGTGGGACGAGGCACAGGAGCGACCGCTGTCCTGGAAGGAGTTGTGGCAGACAGACCAAGGAAAGTTGAGCTTTCTCTTGCGATCTATGGCTGACCTGCTGCCAACCCCAAGAAACTTGAAGATCTCGGGCAAAGAGGAAGATCCATCATGTAAGCAGTGAGGCGCAGCCTCATGCACATTGAACCACATCCTGACCAGTTGTCCAAAGGCATTGGCAGAAGGGCGGTATAGATGGAGGCATGACAAGGTTCTCACGGAAAATGGTAAATGGGTGGAACAGCAGCGAGTCAAGGCCAACAACATGAAAGCCCAACCTTACAAAGCCATAACCTTTGTGAGAGAAGGAGAACCAACTCATAAGGCCGGCACAGTCGCCAAGATTCCACCCTTTAGCCTGCAAGGAGCCTCAGACTGGGAGTTGAGTGTGGACCTGAAGAGGAACTTGTCTTCCCGCTGGATGTGGCAGTGACCTCCCTTCAACCAGATATGGTCTTGTTATCCAGGAGCACAAAATCATCATTGTTGCTGAGCTCACGGTACCCTGGGAAGAGAGGCTGGCCACATCCCACCAACTGAAAAAGCCAAATACCCGGACCTGGTCGACGAAGCTATTTTAAAGGGGTGGCATGCAACCAGCTATCCCACTGAAGTGGGCTGCCGTGGATTTCCAGCAAAATCGGTGAGCTACTTCCTGCAGAGGGTGGGGTTGGAACCCAAACAGTTGAAGAAAGCCACCAGGGACATAGCCCCAGCAGCTGAGTCCAGCTCAAGATGGCTGTGGCTGAAGAGAGCCCACAGTTATAGGAGTTCCATCTTGGAAGAAGTTCTGTATCATCATAGTTAGCGTAGTTCCTGGTTGTAACTCGTGGCAAAGCATCTCTGATGTTTGCTTCACCAATACAGCTGTGTTTTGCATAAAGCACATCTGTGTGTTGTTGCTGCTAGGAAAAAGTGCAAACACAGGTCTGAGGCCAAGAGATCACATGTTTGCACAATGCCTTATTTATATTGTATTTTTATCACTTGTTTCTTTCTTCAGTTTTTATTTGGTGTGATATTTTTGATTTTAAAAAATAAAATCTTGAATACATACATGAAGTTTCTGTGTGAGTGTATGAAAATTGACTATGAAATTGACTGTGATGCAGGGGGGCACCAGCTAAGATCTTGCCTAAGGCATCAAATTACTCAGGACCGGCACTGAGCTGTAGGTTTACCTTAAAGGGATAGTTTGTGTTTTTTGAAGTGGGGTCATATAAAGTACATATCTATAGTCGACCTGTTTCCTACCATAATCACCGATCAGCGCAGCCTCAGTTTGGAGAAGTAGAGAGCCGCTCCAGCCCAGACGCTCAGCTTTGTACTGCAGTGAACGGAAAAAAGCAAAATAAACCACCTAAAACAAGGCTGGTTAAGCCCTGTCTTCTTTTGTTCCCTTTTTGGGTGCTTGGTGTGTTTCGGTTTTGTGTCTGTCTCTGTGTTGTGCTCTCTCCCTATCTTCCTCTGGAAGCCACTGGTCGGCGGCACACCTGCAGCTCATCTACCGGTAATCAGCACACCCTTATAATACAGGCCAACCTTTCAGACCCTGCCGGATCGTTGAATCAGTCATAGTGAGAAAACGCCGGCCGCAATTGAACTTGTTCTTGTGTTTTGAAACCTCTGCTTGACCTGTTCTCTGTCTCGCCTCAGACAACCAGCCCTGAGCCTGGACCCCGTCAACCCGCCAGCTCTGCAGACCTCGAACCCTGAGCCTGAGCCTGAGCCACACCACCACTCTCCAGCGCCTCAGAAACACCTGCCACGCTAACCACAACCTGCTTTTGTGTTATCGATAAATTCACACGTGTTATAACTTAACTCTGGTCTGCGTTTGAGTCCCTGGTCCCAGATCCTGACATGCAGATGTGATGGCGTCACTGTAGTGGCCACTTGGATTTAACAGCAAGATGCAGCAAGTTTCAAAAGGGTGTCTTTTAATTTCCTCTCCTTATGTTCATATATTATACACAAAACATTTAAAATTTCATGTTGCCCATGGGCAGATTTTGTATTCAATATTGTACCCGCAACCAGATGCCTGCAGGCACAATATTAGATACAAAAATTCCCCGTGGGCAATGTGTTGGCTACCTCTGTTCTAGTATGTTCTGTAGATGTTCAATTAGTGACTACTAGTTTAAGTGTAGATAGACAGAAGGGAAAGGGGTTATGTATTATAACATGATAATAGTTTATGTTTTGCACACACTCTGGTCAATTCTTAGAAATTCATGTAAGGAGTGGTTTGAGTTGTCTTTGCAGTACAGTGTGGGTAAATTTAGGACACATCAGGTATGTATGGAGTATGCAGAGCTGTCACAACAGCAGCATTAAGGGAATTCTCTTTCCCTGTTGGGTCTTTAGGCAAGCAATGGATGCAGTTGATAGCAATGTCATCAGTATTGCATCTCAATATTTCCTTTCATCTTGGAGCCAGACACTTGTGCAGATTCCCTGTTGCCTTTCCAGTTAGAAGGCGTGATCTTCAGATTGTTTCCAGGACACACCAAGTTGTTTCCAGCACATCAGTCCCTGAGGGACTTTCATGTAAGAAAGAAGGACGGTTTTTTTTTGCATCAAAAATGTATATTTTTTTTATTCACAGCACTCACAAGGATAACTTTATGTGTGCTGATCAAAGCTGGAATCATATGACAGTAGTAGAATCAGTGACTCACACAGCAGGTGGATGGATTTGATATTCTTCAAAAAGTCATGTTTCATGAATTAAAAATGCCGCTGTGTAAAGAATGTACATCATCAAACTTAAGGAAGCTGAAGGAGTGACAAAAAAACAGAGACACAAAATCTGAATCCTGATATTACAAGTTAAAACTCAAAATCATGATATTTTATCTAATAATTGTATCATATTCTTGATTAACCTGTCATAATAGTTTTAATTTAACTTTTTTTTCTGGAAATGAACTTCCATTTCCAAAAGTGCCTGTACCAGTGTACACTGGTAAAATATTACAAAAGGTTTATACAAATTTTGCTCTAGCCATTTAAAAGTACCGCCTGAAATTCTGATGTGACAAGAAACTCAGACAAATATCAAATGCCTCTTCAGCCAGCAGCTGAGTGACTTGTGTCCTCAGTGCAGGGAATGTGGAAAGAGAGATGTAAGCTTAACAAAGAGGCAGAACAGTATGTTCAAATGCATGACCTATTTACTCATCTAGACATTGGATATCTGTATATATATATATATATATATATATATATATATATATATATATATATATATATATATATATATATATACACACACACACACACACACACATTGGATACACTGGATTGCATACAAAAATGTAGGACCTATGTCGTCATACAAAGTGTACATTGGATTTGCTGACTGATTTACAGCACAGACATTTGTGTGATAGGCATATATATGTTAGCAGTGGCAGCATGTGGTGGCAGCGCTGGTAGTAAAAATAGAGCAGTACAGTCTGTCCACATGTCTCATCTGTGACACACACCCAGTCATGTCACATGATCCTGTGCATGTCAGAGGACAGCATATAATTAATTATTGGTTTAAAAAATATGACATGTTCACACCTAAAATATCAGATATTTGGCTTTAATGGCTGACATTTAAGCATTTATTTGATGACTTGACAGAGATATAGCACAGTATGTTAAAATAAGATAGTATAAGCTGGAAATGAAATAGATGGGGTTGATCGAGTGCCACAGGATGTCCTTATTTGGCACTGGAATGAGGCAGGATGTTTTACAAGCACTGGCACTCTCTGAAGCTCAGGTTGAAGAGGTGCCGGAGAAGTCTATTTATCCATATGGATCTAATACATTAATATTCAGTGTTCACATTTTTTAAATGAAAATATTAGGCCTATAGTTGACACAGGCTTATGTTTGAAATTAGTGTCATCTTCATGTGTATTGAAATATTTACAGTTTTTTTTGGATTGCATTAACACTAAAATCAAAAGTTGTACACAATTATAGAAACCTTACATTCAAGGAGCAAAACTCCGGACCAGATTAGCACAACTATAAGCAAAATGTCAGCTTCACACTTTTTGCAAATGACTGCACACAGTAAATTGCAAAACACTAAACACACTTGTATACATTAGACACAGATGCATATCATGATGTCACTTCCTTGCAAATTCCAAAGCACTGACTTTCAAATGACCACACTCATTATCTAATTGGTTAAACACAACACTCAGGTGCACCAACGCATGATTGCTTAATTGTAGACACACCATTTAGGTTCAAGCACTACAAAAAGGCAGCGGGTGAGTTCACCTGGCTTCTACCACAACGGAACGAGTACGACGAGGAAGAGTCAGAATGAGAGGAGGAATTCAAAGAGAAGCAGAAGAAGGTGAAGGCAGAGGCCATGCCAGACGTCAAGGCGGAGGTGGAGGTAGAGGACGAGGACGAGGAAGAGGAAGAGGAAGTCCCAGGACAGCGTGGGGGTAACATCACCCTCTGCGCTGCCATTACACAGAATGGGGTCCTCCTCCGTCATGCCAATATGGGCCTTTATAACACAGCTCACATTCTGACATTTCTGGACCAACTGCACAACATCCTCACAGTGAACCAAATACAACAGATGCAATACATTGTCATCTGGGACAATGTATCATTCCACCGCTCTGCACAGGT
>JARJLU010013950.1:0-17081 GCA_030272975.1 Sparidentex hasta
TAATAATAAACAATGCACAGCCATTGTGAGTTACGACCAGGAGGCAGGTGAGCTCCATTATCGACAGTGCGGGGCATGGCGGGAGCACCACGTGCACCTGTGCGTGGATGAGTACGAGGAGTCCGTGTTTGTTGTCATGGGGCGGGTGCAGCCTGTCACGTTGATCCCCTCATGGCCCCGGGAAGCCTGCTGAGCGCGCAGGGCACATCCAGCACACGGCAGCTGCACCTGTCTGCTGCAGGCGAATCGCACACCAGCACATCCGTCTGTCATGCTAATTTTCACCAGATTATTGTTATTATTTTATTTTTCTTTACAGCAAACAATAAAGGCTGCTCGTTGCAAATTGCATTTAAATCCTCTTAGTGAAAAAACATCTCTTATAACCCTGGGCTATGGTTAAAATCTAAAAATAAAGAGCATAAAGGCACACATTCCCATTATTCTTCAGTGTTTATACATACAAAACACAAGAGGGTTTGATTGTGTCCAAACAAATTAAAAACAGGAGGACATTACCACCCAGTGAGACAGCCTAATGAGCTATAATCAAAGATAATCACCCTAATACACCAACAGTATGTAGATGTCAGGCGTAAACAGGAAGTGTGGCTTCATTTCACAATCAATGTGCAAGAGCATGAATGTCTTTCATCAGCCCTATTAAAATCTAGAATTTGTTCCTCTGACAGTTAAAGTCAGTGTGGATTAATGACCTCTTTATGGTGAAAGAATGAAGGAGACTCTCAAAGCTGTAAGCAATTAAAGTCATCACAGTGAGAATTATGATGCGATTGCAGAAAAACGGTAACATATTATTGTCCCTCCAGCTCATTTTGTTTTTCTGTTTGACCACGAGTCTCTCAGGATTTTTGCATGGAAATCACATTTAGCGAAATAACTGCTTGTTATGTGCTTTTGGGGACAATTTATTGATTTTTCAAGATAGGAACAGAAAAACCAGTCTGGCAAGTCAGATGTAACTCACGAGGCACCACAGACGCTTCAATAAGGAAACTTTCCTGGCACATGTTGGATATAGTTTGTTTTGATTTTGTTTTTTAAATAAAAACAAAACAATAGTTTTATCTAAAAACCTTGTTTCACTTTAAATATTTTTGTGCTAAATGTTGGGATCACTGTAAAGTTTCCACGTTCCAGATTATTAAAAAAAAATTCTAGTTAATTGAAATTTAGTTTGTAGTTTTATAATGGTCATTCAAATCCTGTTTAAAGATTAACTACACAATATTTAACTTTTTAAAAAATAAAAATCAGTTGCAACTTTACATGTACTTAATAAATGTTTCATGAAGCATACATTTATGAATGATGGCAATTAAAAGGGGTTAATATATATTGTATTCAAAAGGTTTATTTGGATGTTTCCCCCTTATGATAATATAGGAGATAGTCCAAATGAACTATCTGTCTAAAAAAATAAAATGAATAATAATAATCAAATGTATTTAAAAAATGAAAAAGTTCCGGAACAAATCTTTAATGAACAGATTTTTCTCAGTTTCAGCAAAGTGGCCTCGGTCACACCAACAAGTTAGAGTTCCTACAGACTCACATCACCTCACTACATCAGATCCTTCAAGGAAAGGTTTCTGCAGAGAATCCCTTGAGTTCAGTGAATTAAATAGAGACTGGACAGACAAGAGGATTCAGTAATTACAAAATGACCACAACACAGGTCACAGGCACAGAACCCAGCTTTAATTAAATAACAGTGATGGAAAGCCCCTTGAAGATAATCAAGGTAAGTGTAACTAAATTTAACACTAAATTTGATTTCTTAAAATCCTGACAAGGGCTCCTTTGTTTGCTTGAGAACCCTGTGACATTCTTGGAAAGTATTGTGGGAAATCAGCTTTAAACTCTTGTTTTCATCAGAAAGCAAAAGTGTTGAGATGTATGCTGATAAAATGTACTATTGGACACAAGCTGGTGACAAAATGTCCTACACTATATTTATAATGTATGTCAGTCTTCAGAAAATCTAAATAAAGGGCAGTTCTACAGTTTTTAAATGTTTTTGGTCCTCGTGTGCTGTGATTAAACCCATCTGCGTGCTCACCATGCTAACATGACTCTTCATGCAGCGTGGTTAGTAGATAGGGGCACTTCCTCATTCGTAGAGGATCACAGATAACATTTTCAGCATTCATCTACCAAATGTGCTTCTCTGTGAGGCTATTCATTCATCTGATGGCAGCACTTCACAGGAATAACATACCTGAGTTATCAACAAATAAGCAATTTCACAGATGATAAGATTCACTTCGGGAAAAATGCCCAAAACCTCATTACCTTAAGTCTCACTAACACGGCTGCTGATGTAGATGCTTTTTAGTAAGATGTAAGATCATTTGTACACACTTGTTTATTTAAATAGAGTCCAAGAATGGAATGTACAATTCAGACACAAACCATCTATTAGTATAAAAGTTCAGTTTGGTCAAGCAGCACTCCAAATGACATTTAGTAGCCCGCCCCCCCCAACACACACACACACATCCAGTGAAACACTCATTCTCTTGTAGATCTTTTACAAAGTGACCAACCAAAACTAACAATCATTTATGTGCTACAGAAAATACATCAGTGCTTTAAGAGTAAATGAAAGAAAGGAAGATTAAATAATTCAGTGCAGAGAAGAGTACTAAATCTCACATTTTCTCCCAAAATCCTACATGTGATCCATATCACCACTATTATTAAGCACAAGATGGAACTGGCTTCAGGGCGAAGCAGTCACATGATTAGCTTTGAAGGTTTTTATGTGGTTCACTATTCAAAACAATAGTTAGAGGAAAGGTTCAAACAGGTTCATAATATTTCTTATGACAACATGTTTGTATGTCCAGGAATGAGTAGAACCTTCATTTGAGATTGCAAAAAGTTGTGAAAGTGATAAGAAAACTCTGCAAATGTGCGGTGACCTCTTCAGGATTGTTTACAAATGTCATTTTAAATAATACATATTCAAATATAAAAAGCAAATACCAGTTCCCAAAAATAGTTAATTCTCATTTAGACATTGCATATCAAGTCTTCCTATTGCTGTCAGACAAAAGGAAAAAATATATTATAGAATGTGTCATAGAGTTCAAACAAACCTTCTGATCCACATGTGACCTGAGTTTGCTGGTGCAACACTGAGGATTAAGACCTCGATCCAAGGCCAATTGAGAGGAGTACTTCCCCAGGAACAATGGCTGAACTTTGGCATGCAGTTAGTGTGGAACAATGCAGAACGCATTCAGGGTTTGTAGAGCTGAAGTCAGTGTTTTCATCTCCTAAACCTACAGGCCTGGCTTCTCAGGTCCCGAGGCACTTGGTGCACACCCCACCCACACGGACACGTCCACACTACAGACCATGAGTAACGTACTCAGATAACTTCCACTTCACACACGCACTCAGAAGCACACACACGTTTTAGATACACTTATCGTAGGAGTGTTTGGTGAAGTATACAGTCAGACACTGACCTACATAAATACTGGAGACAGACACATTTTTGTGCATCCTCCTGTCTGACATGTGGTACACAGTCAGGAGTGCTCAGGCACTAGTAAAACTGGGCCCCCCTTGGGACCTCAGGCAGGCTGCTGGGGATTGATGTTCATGTGAGGGGGATGACCAAGAAGACCAATTCGCTGCTTCTGCTTCCTCTGCTCTGTCATCTGCACAGGGAAATAAGAAAGAACATCAGCTATCACCTTAGTAATCTTGCAGAAGCATTCCGCACCGCACCCTGTGGAGGAGGCGCTTGTGGCAGGGCTTTTGGGCACGTGCTGAAGCATGCCACCTAGCAAAAATGGGTTCAAACAGCTCAGGATTTTGAGTGCGTTTATGTTGTGTCTGAACAGTCAGAAAATGAGCTACCAACAGGAAAAATTCACGAGCCGGAACTAAAAATCGTAGCAGAAAAATGGCAGATGAAAATCACTGTTTTGCTACACATTAGATGCTGTATCCATGTGGAGTGAACCAGATTACTTTCAACAGTTATTTATGATCATTAACCCTGATAACAAGTCATGTAAAGTAATATTGTATTGGTTTTAGAGAATGTACCGGTGCCTGGGACACACAAAGATTCAAAATTCAAACAACTATCAACATGTTGTTAAAACGCTCTGAAAAAAAGACATGTTGCGGTTTTCAGCAGGTGTTATTCTTGACACCTAGCAGTCTAGCACATAAGCCTCTGTAAAACCACAGCTTTATATTTTTATACTTCCTGCCCTTGTTCTGGCCGTAGAAGATATAGTTTGGTTAATAAGTGAACTTGAAGCTGAGTTCACAGTCCTGATTTTCCAGATGTGATGGACTGCATCTCGCTGACAAAAATGCATCAGATCAGAGGCAACTCAGAGCTTGCTACCATGTGCTACAACTGCTGTGTGCCTAATGTTCAAAGTTGCCTTTAGCTTCCTGGATATCTGGCAAAAGTGTGGTTCTTTATATTGACATAGTAAACATATACTAAATGTAAAGAATGTGGTCTTTTCTAAAGCGTGCACAAACAGCAGAAATATGCTAATATAGGTATTAGCCTCAGCCCAACTGTAAGCAACCGATCCCCAACAACTTTTCTCATGTTATGGTTGCTAAAAGAATATGTTTACATGCTTTAATGCGCCAAGAACACAGGAGTTTTCTCATACTGCTCACTGTCTGAAATGCTTTGTTTTAGCTCCTGTCTCTTTAAAGGGATATTCCAGTGTAAGTTTAATCCATGGTCTAACACACCGTGACACAGAGATCAAGTTTGCAGACCGCTAGTTTACGTAGATTTAGAAACCTCAGAAAAGACCGCACAATAACAATACACTGCAGTCTATGCCTCCAACAAGAAACCGCCATCAGACCGTGGATTAAACTTACGCTGGAATATCCCTTTAAGTGGAGGCAAAGTCAAATGAAATCAACAAAACGTCACACCACATACCTGCTCCTTGAGCTCAGTCAGCTGTCCAGACAGGTTGGCCACCAGCCTCATAGTGGACTCCAGCTTCTCCTGGAGGTTCCTGATTTCATTCTGCTCCCCCTCCGCATCGCTGCTCACCAGTGACATGGCACGCATCCTTGGGAACCAGTCCAAATTGTGCTCCTGTGGTTGAACAAGAACACTTGTTAATGTACTTTCACAATGCGTTTTTAAAGCTGGAGACAGGTAAGTTGTTGATTCTAACAGGAAGCTGCTCCTGTTTGGCATTCATGACTTCAAAACAGCCTGTTCTTTTGAGGGAAATAGCAGGTATTAATGCTCCAGGAGTAACAATGGAGAGTGAATGATGTCAGACTGAGCTATAATGGAAATCCCTTTGAACCTGCCGATGATTCCTTATCATGCTTTGATCTGTCTCGTTCAACTGACTTCCTGTTTGTGTGCACAAGCCTGTTTGTCTCATTAAATGAGTATAACCGGCATGTCTGTCAGTTGAGATTAGAAAAGAGGAACACATTACTGTACTGAGGTGTTTGAGACAGGCCAATACATGTTTGCAAGTCTGACTCCAGAGCAAATGACCTGTGGTTACTACAGCAAAAATGTGACACAACGGGAAACACCCATCACGCCGCTCAGTTGTTTCAGGATTGCTGCACTTTGTAGAATCTACGAAAGCTGCCAAGACACAAGCCAGTTTCACAGAAAGTCTCTGTAATGACGAAGGACAAAATACTAAATAAGTCGTTTAGCAGTGCGGTGACTCAGTGGAGCAGACGCTCATTTTTCTGCAGAAAAACATGTCTTTAATCCCGTATATTCCCCGTAGACGTCAACAATATGGCTGCTCCTGATTACATGCAGCATGTGGATCACTATTACCCCAAGGCAGCGTGGACTAATACAAAATGTAACCCACTAACTAGAAGAAAACAGAAGTAGGCCTGCACTATCACGTGAGAAGCGGTGGATGTGTGTTCTAAGGCTGTGCTGGCGCTACTTGTTTACCTTGATCATCTCAGCCACATAGCTCTCGGGGCCGGTGTATTCGGTGGAATCTTTCACTTTCACCAGCACGATGAAGAACAGGTAGTGCCACATGTTGTGCTCCTCTTTGATGTGCTCCTCGAAAGTCACCGTCTTGTTGTCGAACTTGTCCCTCTCCAGGCCTGTAGAGGGGAAAGAACACACATTATTGGGGTCAGTCAGAGTCACAGTATGTTCAGAAAAAAAAAGTGGGAAGGGGACAAGAAAAAGTAACACTGGGAAGAACAAGCGTCTGTAACTGTAACTTCACTTGGTAAACCAGTCTTCAGGTTGATATATCCTGTAATATCAGTAAATATACTGTGCATACCAAAAATGTAATGGAAGTAACATTTAATTTTGTGCATAGCATCCACAATGACTCATACAAAGAAAACAGAGGAGCAGATGAAAGACTAGTGGTAACAAAAAGCAGAATACAGAAGTTTAAACGCAACTAAAACAAGTCAATCCACCCAAAATTGCAGGTTAAAGCTCCTGAGGATTAAGAATCACCCATTACAGGCTGTCAGAGTGCTGAGTGTCGTGTCCATGAAAGAGATGAAACAGCACGTTTTTTGTTATCGCTGTACCTTGCAGACAGTAATAACAATAAGTGAAAAACAAAAAAAACAAAAGTTCTCTTTGGGGATTTTCTAGGTGGATTTGACAAACTATTAGCTGAACGGAGCTTGTTGGCTTCACACCTTCAACGTGAAATCTTACAAACACGCAATTCCACTGACACATGTTTTTTTTTCTTCTTCACAACTTTAAGGTTTCCTGTAAAACAGACTCCAATCAATTTGATTCAACATGCTTTTATGGTCTATACAATAAGCTACCTTGTAATGTGGATTGGAGCAAAGTGTCAGTGCAATTTCAGTCTTGAGTCTCTGACAGAATTTTTTTTTTCTGTCATGTTGATTTTAAGATTATAATTTGTTTTTGTTGTTGTGTTTATGGAAGCTAATGCAGATCCTGATTGGTTGTGAAGTAGAGCCTGATTCTCTTCAGCTACAGGTGAAAATCAGCCAACCTGCACAGGAAGTTCACAATGTAAATCAATCAATCGGCAAGAGACCCAATGATCCAAGGGACGAAAACAAGATTGAGAGAAATATCGATGTCTTATAAAACCGAGCTGGAGGATGGGGAGCCACTTAAGCCTGTGGAGGTCAGCTCCTAATCTCCGCATCTCCTGTTCCCTTGCGGTGCTTCTGGAAACCATAGAGACGGCAGCTCCCCCTGTGGCCTGGCCTTCTTTAACATGAGTGAGTCAGAGCCGATGGCTGGCTGGGTGACATAATACTGTTCTCGTTCCATATGCTTACTACTTGTCCTCACTGCCTGACCCAACATACGCAGGCACACGCACATGTTCGCATACGGCATGGCCTGCTGGCCTCTCTCACAAACACACACACGTACTGTCAAGTGGCGCACACACACACACACACACACACACACACACACTCAGCAGTGGACTTATTTAAGCACTCAAACATATGTAATGTACATATAAGGGAATGCAGATGAGGCTCCACAGAGCGGGGCGCCGTGTGGGTAATCAGTGAAGTAGCACAAAACATATGTTATGAAAATTAAGTTTGTGAGTGGGAGAAAATGTGTGTGCGTGTGAGACAGACTTGAAGTATGGAGGCGAGCAGAGCAGTGGCAGGAAGCTCTCATGACTCAGCCTTCTTTGGAACGACAGCAAACTGAAAAAAAGGGGGGGGGGGGGACTGCAATGAACTGCAGACACCCTCAGACATACTTACCAGGAACCACAAACACACTATGAAATCAAACGTTTCTCAGAGGGGAATTTGGGAATTAACAAAGTGGCATGAGACGGACTGCAGGAGAATACTAATGACGCACAGGGTTTTGAAACACACCTACTGTACCGGGCCTGCAGGCTGACCTTACGATTAGAGAAGTAACCCTGTCAATGGAGTCAGAGGTTTTATTCCCACAGAAATACTTGTTGGCAGAGTTGGCTGTGCAGCATACAATAGTCATAGATAGATTCATCAACAGGTTCATTGGTAACAACATCGATAGTATCCTGATCTGGTTTAAAAAGGAGGCGTCCACAAAAGGCAAACGAGGATGTGGCAGGAATAACCACTTTGTGAGACACATGACTGGATATGGGAAATTACTCCACGGACTCAGCAGCACCTCGTAGGACTGCTTTTGTGTATGTTTTACACAGTGTCCCAACTTTCCAGGAAAACGTACACAAACATTCAGTGCTAGCTGAAGCTTGTCGTCTACGAGCTCCTTATTTTGTCTGAAGAACAACTGAAAAACACGAAAGCTGCGTGTGCTCACATTAACCCAAACCTAAACCTGTAACCTAAACATGTTTGTCTCTTTCCTAGGAGGCCGGGCACTGTACTGATATTGCAGCTTTATCATGATGAGACTTTATATCGTCTTACATTTTAAATATCATTAAATCATCACAAAGCATAAATGTTGTCTTTTCCTGGTTTTAAAGGCATTACAGTAAAGTGAAGCAATTTACTGTGCTTACTACGTACAGACCAGTAAGGTACCCCGTATGTATTGTACTGGGCCGTTGAGAAAATTTAGAGTATAATATTGAGTTATAATGTGTACAGCGATATGGCCTAAAATATTGTGAAATATCTATAAGGCCATATCTCCCAGCCCTTATAGATGCTGAGTTTCTGCTGACTGATGATTGAGGAAACAACGTATAGTTTAAGAACTCGCTGACTTTGAAAAGTGCACCATGTAGCAACTGAAGCAAACAAGTTTCCGATCAGCAGATCAGTTGGGGAGTCTCACCGCAGATGAAGCAAGTCGTCTTCAGGACTTCTTCTTTCTTCTGTTTTTCACTCCTGAGGTCAGCGAAGGTGTCAATGATGACACCGAAGATGAGGTTGAGGACGATGATGATGACCATGAAGAAGAACAGCAGGTCGTATATAACCCTGGCTGCAAAAAGTGGCTCCTGGGAAAGGAACAGGAAAGAGTGCAGAGTGGGGTCAGCCTAGGTGCTGAACAGGGCTGCTTATAATGAGTAATTATTCATCTTGTTTTGACAGCAGCTACATTTAAGAACAATTTGTGTCGCGGCAGGCTAATGTAGAAGGCTTGTCCCATTTAAACATTAGACCCAAAGGGCAAGTCTTGAGTAAACATGTGTTGGGGAGAATGTTGTGAGTTTGAAATGAGGTTAACCTACTTCATCATGGATGTTAATGGAAACCCAAGACCACAGGTGAGAGCTGACAGATGCTACACTAAAGGAGATGAGAGAAAGCTGGCAGATCAGTAGCCTACTTTTGTAGGTAGGACACAGCTTTAAAAAGGTCTTACTTTTGCAACGCAGAGGATAAATGTTTTTTTTTCTTTTTTTTTTTTTCTTTGCATTAGCGGATAGAGCTACAGTGGACTTCACTGGACTGACAGATTGTAAGTGCAGCTTCATTCAATCATTGTCCCGTTTTAGTTATTCCTCCTTAAAGTTGCAGTATGTAAGAACTGGCCACCTGTCAAATTCAAACAGGGTGGAGCGAATCACAACAGTAACTGCTAACTGCTGCTTGCTGTAGCTGCTCTTGGCTAGTAAGCCCAGTTAGCCGTGCAGCCAGCTGTTTGAACTGGGAGCTCTGGGACAAGGGGAGTGTTTACACCGCTAGCACAGGGGAGCTTTGAACTGGGAGGGGCCCAGGCTACCTGGTTAGCATGCTAACTTCAGTAGGTATCTCTTCACTTTTGAATGTTTTCGACTAAAGTTCTTACATATTGGCCATTGGAAGCAGTGGGCTGAGCTTGTTCCTGAATGCACTCAACAGAAGGGAAATTCCTTGCAGTGGTCACCAGTCTGCTGCAGTCACACAATCACTTATTTAGGATGGCAAAAGTGTCCTGAGCCACACATGTGATGGTAAGGCTGACACTGTAACACTTCACATCTCAGCTGCTTCAGTCCAAGAATGTTGCATTGTGTTATGAGTACGTGCGAACGATATCCACATCCTCTTTTGACATCATTAGCGATCAAGCCTGAATTCAGTGGAAATCTATTTTGAGGTTAAATGCTCACACAAGGCAGAGGCGGTACAGCTGTATGGAAATGTGAAACCACCATGCTTTTGAAATTAAAACAAGTTTGGTGAATGATGGGCTCACCGCCAGCTCACATGACCTGTGCCGCAGATGTGGATGTTCAGCTCTCACATGCTCACATGCTCACACGCACACACACACACGCACGCACACACACACACACACACACACACACACACACACACACACACACACACACACACACACACACACACACACACACACACACACACACACACACACACACATGGTACAGTCATGGGCCTGACTAGAATGCACATACCTCCTTGGAAGGCTTGCGGAGAACATCACCTACACCCCCACCACTCCTCAGGCCGTGACTCAGAACAGTGACAATACACATAAGTAGAGAGTCGCACGTCCGCTCCATGTCACTTTCCTCCTCACTGTCATCCGAGACTTCTGAGGACACGGAAAAGGAAACGCTTCAGTCCAATCATTTAAAGCAACATTATGCAGGAATGAATGAAGTGCAACACCACTGCTGTAAAAATAACAGGTCTGTACCATTGCTTCAGACGCATTGTAGGTGCTAACCACAGACAAAACTCATTACGTCATAACATTGTTATGTGTTGAAAACTTGTATGTTGAAGTAAACAGCAGGTAAAGCTGTGACCCTACCCTCTCATGGAAGTTACAGAGTACACAAACAAGTGATAGCTGACACAAAGACAGCACTATTTCAAGACCCTGCACCTTCAAAATGATTTTTAAGCTGTCATTATAAGGTAAAAACTTTACATAATGTGACCTTAAGAAGCTGCAAAAGGCATCAGAGAACGTCACTTACATCATAATCTTTAAAAACTTGTATAACTGGATGATCAGAACCTCTGTGACCTACATTGTGTAGTTTATGTAACATTAAAAGCATCAAGCCATTCCTAACTTGTGCGATCCAGAGGGATTATGCAGTTACATTTAAACATCTAGCATGACATGCTTTCTGCAGTACCTCCTCAGAAAGTCCTCATATTGCTCAAAGTAAAGCAAAAGCAAAAGTCAGGAATGATATGTTGCTATATATATTTAGTTTCACTTTGACTTGTAGAATAAATGTTTTGTATCATAATGAAGCGTCACAGACAGATGAGGTCATAAAAGCCAACTTCCTTCCCTTGTGTTATCTGAGACGTGATATCAGTTCACCTAACTTATCAAATTATCATTATTGTGCAGGACAAATGTCAATTTTATGATGATTTAATGGTTAACATACAGGACGTGTGGTACACTACGCTTTATTTTATGTTCCATTAAACCTTCACATGCATCTAATGCCATGTTCATGATGCATTAATGATTATTATGATGTGCATTTACCGTTTTCCATTGAACACACACAAAAACTGGAACACTGGCTGCAGAGTTCCATAACTCCTCAAGTCACGTACCAAAAACAAAACTCAAGACGGCACAAGCACAATTCCACTGTTTTCACACAAGAGCAACTCTCAACAACATTTTTGTCAAACCTGTACACACAGATTTCCTCAACTCCCTCAGGTGGCTAACTAAGCTAACAAGCTAATGACAGCTACAATTAGCAGCAATTAGCTGTTTCTCTGGTAATATGATGTGACCCATTTGTTTTGAATTCTCAAATTCCTGCATCTTTAAATGGCGGCTCTGTGAGAGATATTCTTATGATAGCTGTGTGTATTGTTTTGGTGGAAAGAATCAGGCTTCGCAGGAGAATACGGTTTTGAGAGCAGCAAGGTTTGTGGGGTTTTCACAAAATGCTGAATTGTTTTCAGTGTGAGGAAATGTTTCAGGAATCTGCAAGATGTGGTTTTATTGTGATGTCCATATGCAGTAATTCTGCAAATGACTTCTGGCAAACAATCCGATTTTAAATATTTTGTCTGATTGTAAATGACTGTTAGTAAACTGTGTTAGAGTGGGGTCTGATAGCCTTGTAGTCGCAGTGTAAATATAAGTTATCATCTGTTATTTGGTCCTTAATATCCTCGGCTCTGCAGAACTTGATACCCATTGAAATCTTGTTCACATGTTTTGGTTCACAGTGTGAAAGGAGTTGGTCAAAGCTGAAGTGTTTTTGTTTGGCTGGAATCTGATAAAAACATTGGTTTTAGGCAGACAAAAAAAAAAAAAAAAAAAAAAATATATATATATATATATACACACATATATATATATACATATATATATACATATATATATACACACACATACATTACATACATACATATACATATAAATATAAACATTTTAGAATTATCCATTATATTGGATAATTTGTACATGTATTTCTAGAATAGCTAGGAGAGACAGACACGTTTATGATTTAATCGTACCATCGAGAGGACACATTTTGCTAACTGTGTTTATTGTTGGCCAGATCATTTTGTGGTTCTTATATCTGGGTTGACGGCTGAGAAAATGACACTGGCGCTATACTGTTTTGACTCAATGAACCGCGCCAGTTTCAGGGTCATATCTCTGAAAATGTTTTGGACCAGGACTCGAAATCTTATAACAAACAAAACAAAAGCATTACTGAGTCAAAGGTAACTGTGTTTTTCATATTTGTTTCAAAGATCCTAAATTGTGGGGAGTTCCCAGGCAATTAAACCTCTTTAAGGTTTTCACATGTTGACATCACATGAGGGTCAAAGGGGGTCACATGAAAATTATTCAGGTCAAATGGCAGTGTCGTGTGACATTGGATGGAGTCACGTGAATCCTTGAACTTAAGGAAACAGTGTAAAAACATCCCACAGTTTTCATTTCACTAATTGTGGCCTAACAAGGCCGAGAATGGTCTCTGTAAACCCTTCCTACATGATCCACTTGCCAGAGTTTCTATTCTAAATTTTCAGTTAAAATATGGTATAGATAATACATCATCTCCACAGGATAAAAATCAGGCCCTTCTGTAGTGTTCAGTGTTGTAGATGCCTGATTGTAACACAGCCAGCAAATTCTAAAAATACCTTATTCATATTATACACTAATATTTTCAAATTCTCTTAATTAGTCTCCAGAAAGGCCTCGTTTTCCAGCAGTCACTGCTTTGTTTTGCATGGATTACAAAACTATCCGGAGGCCACAGACATGACAGCAAATCTTGATTTTTATAATAAACCAGTTTGGTTGCTAATAGATTAAATGTTGAAGTACTGCTTTTTACACCAAGCTTACCTCAATCTACATTCAAAGATTGTTTATTGACAAATTGTGTTCCAGTATTCATTACCTTCCTGCACAGCTACAGTAGTGCAGTTCTGATTAATCCCTCCCTGACACACTCCTGCAGACAGAAACTCGTTGGCCAGACTGGCTCCGTTTTCTAGAAAGAAGGAACATTGCATAAGTTCTCCAGTATAAGATACCCCCGACACCTTTGATCTGCAACAAATGACAGGAGTCTGTCCTCACTCAGAGTTGTGTTGGGGATGCGATCCACCTCCAGGATGAAGTCGTCTTTGAAGAAAATGTAGCCAACGATGGAGAATAGGTAAACTAGGATGAGGGCCAGCACGGCGGTGAGCACGATGGAGCGTCCATTACGAGTCACACTTTTGATTACATTCAGCAAGGTCTCCTCTCTGTACACAAGGTCGAAGAGCTACAGAGGCAAAGCACATGTTACTAAACAGAAAGCAGAATGTGTGATCTGCTGTAAAGTGTTAGGTCACATATAGTGACTGAATAATATCAGTAACAACTTAAACAATGACATGTAATGAGTATGTAAGTTAGTTAATAGCTTTTATCAACATTTATATGCATAAACCGTTGCTTAAAAGTGCTTTAAACACATTTATGATGCTATCATTAATAGTATTAGCATGAAACGATGTTAAAAATATATATTTAAATAAAATTTCTTATTAGGACTCGTAAGGGACAAAATACCAGCTAACTAACACTTATTACTGAAGTGCATGTGTGTGCTGGATTAGGTTTTTGTCTGGTGTGGCCTTTCTACTTGAATTATGTACGTTTTCTCATTATTCAGGCAGGAAGTATATAAATATGCTGTGTGCATCTGCAGATGAGCTGTTCAGGCCTGTGTGAAACAACAACTTATCTAAATTTCTGGCATATTAAGTCTGACATGCTGTAAAGCAGACCTGAGGCACCTGCGCACAGCACTTAACACCCCAACCCCAACAACAACAACAACAGCAACAACACCATTATAGCACCAAATACGGCTTGCATCTGGTTTGCATGTAGGGTATGTCCTTGAATGCACCACAATGAAAAGCAGAGGCTACGTTCTGAGAGAAAGGAGAAATATTTGACACTCTGCTGCCTAAATTTCTCTTTATGGTTTCACATGCTTGTCTTCACCCCTTTTGAGTGGGTTTTAGTTTTAAAGCGTGCAGTCTCAGTGTGTGTGTGTGTGTGTGTGTGTGTGTGTGTGTGTGTGTGTGTGTGTGTGTGTGTGTGTGTTTCTCTTACCAACAGACTGTAGAAAAAGACGTGGACGAACACCCCCAGGGAGCAGATGATGAGGTACATGAGATGGTAGAGGAACTCAAAGTCCAGCACCATGGCTTTGTAGCCGCGTGTGAAGGTTCCTCGATTCCCCACGAAACTTATCAGGAAGATGATTTTGTTACACACCTGGAAGAAGAAAGTAAATCTTGATTCAATAAAAACAATCCAAGCTAATTAACCATTAATCACTTTAATATTGGAAAATCAACATGGCCTCAAATGAGGTCTCTGGGTCAAAGTGTTGACAGCAGCATGTTGAGGGCTGGCTTTTAAGCTAAATGAGGACACATTGAGTGTGTCTCCAAGCACACAAGCAACCTGGTTATTGTTGGTTTTGATTTCTTCAGCGTCATGTAAGCAAGAACACAAGGCAAAGGGATTAACAGAAACCCGGTTAACACAGCTTCTGTCGAGAAGAAACCTGACTTCGTGGTCATGTATACGGTTTTCTAACTGGGTTTTTACCCAGTGTACATGTGCATGATTGCAGCTCACAACAGAGGGAGTATCACCGTGACAGCAATGAGGTGGTGATGAAATGAGAGGTCATGAGCAGTGCTTCCTTCTATTTTGAATAATGAAATCTAAAGCGGCACTCAAAATGAAACCAACAACAAAACATACAAAAAAAACAAAAACTTTAAAAAACAGATGGTTAGGGAGACATTTCAGACCAGCTGAGTGTAAACTGGACTTTAAAGTGACCAGGCGACTGCAGTCCACAGCAACACGAGCTCTGACCTGATCCGCCGCAATGACCCTGTTTCCACCCTGAGTGCATCAGTCTGTGTGTAGCTTCTCTCTTCAGCGTTTAAAGGAAACTTCTAAGAAATCTCTGGAGAGTGCAGGCGTGGCGTCGCACTCTCTGGGGTCCGGTGACGCACTTCACACCCCATAACACAGCCATGTGCTGCCAGGGGGCAACACCACAGGCAGATGGGGCACTGGCCTGTCAAGTGGGCTCGAGTGTGAGTGAGAGCTGAAAGCAGAACTCGAGGCAGTGCGATGGAGGTTTCTAAGTACTTGAAAGTACATATAGTGGTGTGCAAAATGGGAAAATAGAAGTGGTGTGTTTTCAGTTAATCTCTGGGGAAATGACTGACAAAGTTTAAAGGGTCTGTTCACAAAAAATTGTGGAGGAACATTTTAGGTTTTTGAGGGTGGAATCTATCCACAGAGATGCTTATTTTGTTAACTGTTAATTAACATGTCAAGTTCCATGCTTTATTCCCCGAGATATTAACAAAAAAAAAAAAATGTTGCAATATTTAAAAAAATATTCCTGGATCTCTCCCTTTATCCTGACCTGCACCCAAATGGTAATAGGGACTATTTTGGGCCAAGACCCATCCTCCCCAGTTTCCTGGAAATCCTTTCTCCTTTAATCCTGTTGACAACCAACATACCAACCAACAAGTGGACATGGGTGGAAACATAACCCCTCTGGGTTAGGGTAAGAACCTTGTGGAAGATCAGGAATACTGCTTCCGTAAAACACACCTCTTTTCAATTAATCAGCCGATCACAATTTCTCAGAGCGCTAGGGGTTCAACTTCAGATTGCTTGTTGACGAACTCATACAAAGGGAGTCCAGTTTACAATCATACAGACAAAACATCTCCTCCGTCTCGCAACTACAAAACCAAAATAAGCACCATAAACCACTGCTTACGGTCACGTCGGAAATACAACCACTGTAGCTAGTTAAAGGTTATTTAACATTCTTATGTTTGCTGCTAGGAAAATATATTATTACAGTGGACTAGTAATAAGGGCCCCTCTAATAAAAGGATGGTGTGAATTCATATTTGAACTAGTTAACTTGGAATTCATGCATTGAATTTCATGGAAAAGGACATCAGTTCAGGAACAGATATCTGAAAAGCTGGGCAACTAAATGAAAAACTAACTGCGTACCACCAGTGGTTAATTTGGGTGAACCGACCCTTTAAGGCAGAATACTCACATTGAAGGCACCCAGGAGGAAGAGGGTGGGCTCCAGGCCAACGGAGAAGATGAGACGGAGGATGGTGATGATGACGAGGGCTCGGATGCCCAGCGGTTGGGGCATGATGATCACGATGACCAGTGTTGCCAAGACTCCCATCCACAGCAGCGCAGACAGGTGGGGATCCAGCGTGACTGCAGGAGATAAATACACAAATAAATAAATACACATACACATACACACATGCACATACACAAAACAACTGTGTTTATCCAGAATCCAAACTGCTGAAGTTGACAAGCCTGATACATGGTTTACAGTGTTAAAGTACGTGGAGAGCATGACGGTGCAGTTTGCAGTTTAAACGAGGTCTCGTCTCGGATCAACAGATTTTTAACTGGCTTCGACTAAGTTCTGCCTCTCAGGCAGGCCTCAGGCTTTCATTAGTGAGACTTTGAACTCAAAGAGAGCCAGTTACATAACACTGAAAAGTCTACGACATACTTTTTCGTGTTTGAGTGTGTGTGTGTGTGT
>JARJLU010013951.1:0-10628 GCA_030272975.1 Sparidentex hasta
ACAGACATGCTTGCAAAGGCTACAAAATGAACATTTTTTGTTTAAAACATTGTCTTACCTGCAAGCGCTGCATTAGCATCATCTCGCTTTCGCTTCTTCTTTCTTCTCTCCACTCCCGACTCCTGATGCCTTTTCGAGGCCATGTTAAAACAGCTGTCAAACTTAACTGAGGTTGAGGCATAATGGAACAGACCACTGGGACGTGGGGGGGGGGGGGGGGGGGGCACCAAGAGGAGACAGGGGAGAGGGCAGCAAGATTCACCGTTTTCTCCAGCAAATTGTCAAAGATGTTGCTTTTGTATTGCTTTATACATGTTAACATGCTTCATTTAATATTTATTTATAGTTACTAGTACCTAGACAATCATGGTGATTTTTCACAAGCCTGATTTTTTGGTGCCCCCCCAGGCACTTGGTGCCCTACGCGCTTTGCGTAATGTGCGTGTGCCGAGCTACGGCATTGAAATGCGGTTTAGATTAGTTAGGAGAGTAGTACAGGATTTTCTTGCTAAACTTGGGGGAAATGGCTTACCTTGAGACGCAGCTGGATATGTGATCTTGCAAATCCACTGGCGCCAAACCTGCCAGTGCTCGACATGAGGGGCTACTAGCAGCTAGAGACTGCAGCTACAGGTGTGGTTTAGATGCGACAACTAGTGAGGTTAGTGTTCGTCTGAAAACATCAATGATAGCACCTCAGGAGGTTAGCATAGATGCTGCTATAGCATCAGATATATCTGAACTGGAAGAGTGTATCGGAAGAAGAGCAAAGAATGGCCATTTTCTAGACAGGTTGCACATCCAAACACCAGCCAAGGAATTTTTTTAAAGTACATGCCTTTTGCCAAACAGTTTCTATTGTAGCTTTGCCTTTCCAGATGGTGGCTAAGCTCGGGGATTCATGGAATACATGTAATGTTGTATAATCATGCATCATGTCTTGGCAAAGTTAATTAATTAATTAGTAACCGTATGGGAATAGATTTTTTAAATAATGCTCCCAACCCTGATGGTGACATTAGTTGAAAGAGCCACCTAACATCACCCCAGCTAACCTTTTCAGTCCAATATTTGCAGTAAATGTGCTCCAAAAGACTTCAACACCACTGTCACTCAGGTGAGTTTGACCCCTGAACAGCTGTCATGAAAAGAGAAATTTGCTATGGACCGTGCTTTTTTTTTTCGTACCAGCATCTAAACATGTTCATTTCTGCTTTATAAATTTCTGCTGTTTAACATGGGATCTTCGTGGATTTGCTCTTCGAGCCAGCCTCAAGTTTTCTGTACTTTCACATTGGCCTAAGGCCAACTCTTCGTCAGGTTAGAAAAAAAGAGTGAAATGAAGTGGATGATGAAGTCGACCCACAGCTGTGGACTCTGCTCTCTCTCTCTCTCTCTCTCTCTCTCGCTCCCCCCCTCTCTCTCTCTCTCTCTCTCTCTCTCTCTCTCTCTCTCTCTCTCTCTCTCTCTCTCCCTGCAACATATTTCGTCTTTGTTAAACCTTTCAGTGAATGAATGAAATACAAGAGTTATACACAACCTTTGTCCTTGAGATTCCATGGCAAGGATTCCAGCTCAATAAGAAAATTATGGATCACTCTAACGAGGGATTAAGAAAATAATGAATTAAGGGAACATATTTGAGATAATTTTATGACTTAAGATGAATTCCATTTTCCATCGACAAAAACAGTTAATTGCAGCACAGTCTATAAAAATACATGTATTTTACGTATATAAAAAAACAAGAATACTTGCAGAATTCCTTCACATACCAAAGACAAACAATGTTCACAGCTTAAATTTAAATATATTCAGAACATACATGTTGCCTATTGTGCAACACTTTGTATTGGCTCAGAGTATTATGCAGCAATCATCCAAGTGAACCATCCTTGTGCCCACTTGCAAACCAATGTGTCCATTCAATGATGGTGAGGTGCTCTTTCAGCCAGAAAGTCTCCAGAATGGGACTTTTAGGCTAACCTGGCTACGTTATGTGTTTTGGGTGTGAACTCCTGTGATCTGGTCTGCAGAAGTCTGGCTGTCACTTCAACTGGTGAACTCTAATTTAAATTTAAATGTAATTATTCAGTTATTTGTGACTGTATATTCAGTTTCAGCCCTTAAAATCATCCATATGCATTTTCTGATAGCAAGTTGTTCACATGACAGATTTTCAGGCTGGTGCTACAGTGGTATTTGATACTTCAGATTCAAAATGGCGCTGGGATCCCAAGTTCCCCTAATTGACTGACCACCTGCACAAAGTGTGTAACAGCCTACTGTGCTCAGATTATACAAATTGTTAATAATAAGGGAGCCTACATATAAAAATAAAATACATGCAATAAAACAGCATTGATAATTATTGTTTGTTTCATGTGTCATGTCATGTCATGTCATGTCATTGTCCGTAACCACTTATCCCTTTCCATGGGGTCACGGGGTGTTGCTGCTGGAGCCAATCCCAGCTTTGTCTCAGGGCGAGGGCAGGGTACTCCCTGGATAATTCGCCAGCTCATCGCAGGGCCCTCACTGATGAGTAATGGGGGGTTCAGTATCTTGCTCAAGGACACTTCGGCATGCAGCTCAGCCCTGCGCAGAGCCGGGATTTGAACTAGCGACCTTTCGATCACTAGTCGACATCAAATTGAATTAATTTGATTAATTTATTTGTTTTATAATTTTATATTATATTATATTTTATATTTTTATTTTCTTTATTCTTTTATTTATTTATTTATTTTCATGTTTTTGTTGGCAGGACAAATCACAGCATGTGGTGGACTGACTCTGGAGATCCCTGTCATGAGTCACTATAACACCTACTGTATAAATGACTGAACTGATCAGAACAGGGTGGCCACTTCATCAAGAGCATTTATTTTAGGTGCAGTGATACTGTGGATCATCAATAACAACATTTGGAACCTTTTATTTAGGCCAACAATATACATTGACGAAACAGATGAATGACCAGTAATTTTGGACAGTGTTAACTATTTTTTCTCTTGAACTCTTTGAATAGTAGTAGTAGTAGTAGTAGTAGTAGTAGTAGTTGTAGTAGTATTAATAGTAGTAGTAGCAGTCAATTTAGCTTCAATTGAAATTCAAAAATGGTGAAGTTTCTGGAAAAAAATGATTATGATCTCTCTCTCTCTTATGAGGCAGCTTCAACATTTGTACTCATTGCTTTCTCATTTAAGTCTAGCAGAGGCTATAGTGCTAAGAGATTCTGCTCCTCTCCCTGTTGCTGTCAGCTGTGATTTCAGTCTGCGCTTGACTGATTTAGCCCACTTCAGCTTTTCACTAGCCGCGATTGTAATCCACCTGCAAGTCGACTCTGATGAGCACGGAAATCCTGCAAGCCAAGTCTATCCATCTCTTCAGACACAATCGCAATTTTCCTCATGTTGGCACTTCCAGCGGTGTCTCCGAACCCCATCAGTGATGTCCGTATGCAGCTTTGTCCCACTTTCAATTGCTTTTTGCTCAGTGCTTGCCTGCCTGTGTCTTGTGTCTGGGTCCCATTCAGTGTGTCCAAACATTACAAACTGAAAAAAATACGGAACATATGGAATCAGTGCTCAACTGGAGGATAGGAGGAGTGCTGTCAGAATCAGAATCAGAATGCCTTCATTCTCACTGCAAGCTAAGCATGCAACAAATTTAAGGATAAAGAATAACAGCAATACACAAAAACAATAAATAATATATTAAAATATAAATATAACAACTAAGTATGAAAAGTGAGTAAAAATATTCCTTATGAAGGTTGTTTAAGGTGCAAGTAGATGTTAAAGATAAGTGAGCCCCAGTGTAATTTTGTGTTAAGTGTGGATATGGCCTTGGGAAAGAAACAGTCTATGAATCTTGAGGTGCATTTTTTGGTTGACCTGTAGCACTTGCCAGAGGGCAGCAGTTCAAAAAGGTGGTGACCGGGCCGTGCAGCTCTCTGATGATGGTGTTGACTCTGCTCAGTTATCGTGAGGTGGCAATATCCTCTGTTTCTGGGCTGGACAATGCAATTACTTGCCCTTGAGCATCTTCCTGGATCAGCTGATGCAACATAAGACTCTGGTTCCCAGTCGGCACCATTTGCCGACCTCAGACTTGGGTTCCCAGTCGGCGGCCTGGCCAACATCAGACGTGGGTTCCCAGTTGGTGGTCCGGCTGACATCAGACTAGGGTTCTCAGTCAAGGGCCCAGCTGTCATCAGCTGCCTGGCAGACCAGTGGTCCTCTGTTGGCTGCCCGGCCAATATCTGTCAATGGGCCGAGTCAAGCCCCTCGTCCTCTGTCGACAGCCTGGCTGAGTCCAGCCCCTGTTCTGGTATACTGGCACATAGCACACATGTAATTATGGATCCCACTCATGTTCTTACCCACCCTACTCTGCCTCTGATTGGTTGGCGTTGATGGTAACATTCTTTATGCTTGACTCATATTGTTCACTCACACAATAGCACTGGAAACTGTCTGTTTTAGGTGGTTTATAAGCTGTAGTTTTGCAGGTCACCTTCTGGAGTCACTCTTCAGGTCAGGTCCCAAATGCCAAACTGAGGACCATAATGAACATCAGCATCAAGACTGCAAGCATCCAACTCCATGTTTTTTTACACAGATGTCCACACTTTCCCACAGGAGTTCATTACTTTCGAAGTGTTGATTGTTAGGAAGTCAGGTTTTCATGCAAATGTCTTGACTCTGGTGTTTGTCCCCAAAAGTGGCACAAGTCAGCACACACAACCCTGCTCATTGTGTGTAATTATGATCCAAAGGGATGGAGCTCACATGCCCAAACATGGACATGTCACCAGACCAGCTGTCCAATCAAAAAAAAAAGAGAAGCTCTATGATAATTATTATGATAATAACACACAGAGGGAGTGTGATATCACTCTGTGCTCAGGATGTCTTTACTCTGACTGTTGTATATTGGGCCGTAAAAACTTGCTTACATGGTATACCCTCATTTTGGTGTAAAAATAGTGTTAGTGAGTTCTAGCAATGGTATCAGTACTTTCTGTATATTAGCCATCACCTCAGCACTAGTATGAGGTAAAGTTACCTTTTAATAACATTTTTCATATACTAATACTAATATACCTGGAGATAGAATAAGAAATAGTCTAAAGCATCTCAAAGTAAAAAAAATCCATTGCTCCTCTTATCAATGGACAATGACAGATAAAATAGCATGCAAGACCTTTGAAGACTAATTGTACCACCTAATGTAGACTAAAGCCGAGTCAAAAGGTCAGGTCTCAGTAGGACCTGAGCCCATCAAATAGGCTTGCCCTGGTATCTGAGCAGCTGCTGGATCCCATGGGGACTAATTAACTCATAGACACCAGGCAGCTTTCTGATCCCTCAATAGTTTGACAATTGTCACGAGAGTACCCCATTCACAAGCACCAGCCACCCCCATGCTGCAAAAAAAAGGAAATAGTATCATGTGGTGTCTGATCCTGAAGAAAAAAAAGTGTCTGAAAAAAATCTTACATGAGCGGTCAAAATCACATAAAGACTTCCAGCACGTGTTGTTATCGATCTCACTTATGTTAACGCATGACCCGACCTACTCCGCCTCTGATAGGTTGAATTTGTTGCTTGCTTTCTCCATGCTTGAATCAAACTGCGAGCTGTGAACAAAACTGAAGCCATGGTAATGTCTGTTTTTAGCAATTTATAATCTGTAGTGTTGTAGATAAACACCCCGATCTTCGCTACCAGAGTGTCTCTGCGGCCTGGCCAACACGGCTCGCAATCAACTGCATCAGCTCCACCCCTGCCTGTTTGTTTTAATTAACCCTGAGAAAAATGATTGTGTTGTGTTTGCAGAACCAGTCCACTTGATGGTTAGCTGTAGCTGCCCTGCTAAACACGCCACCTCTGCTGGCGGTTGCAGCTGAAGTGTCTCTGGTAGAACAGCCCGCCTGTCTGCTCTTCTTAATGAACCCAAGGACACTCTAATAGTGAAGAGTGGTGCTGAGGGCTAAGTCAACCCAACATGAGCAGCAGAAGACTGGGACAGAGGTCTTTGGACAGACAGATTGGTGTGCCGAAACAGCGAAAACAGACATAACCCTACTGAGACGAGCAGCATGTTGACAAGCGTCATGTCACAAAGCAGCTTATGAAGCAACAATATAAAAAATTCCATTGCAAATGCTGATTCGAAAAAATAAATAAATCTGAGTTAATGAAAATGTGATGACACAATAAGATGACACAATATAGATGATTATAAAAATCAAAGAAATTGAATATTTGAAATGTAAGCCATTTTGACTACTACTTTTTAAAATGTAAAATTGTATTTCAAAGTTGAATTTTCAGAAAACACATTTTCCTGTCAGAAATTAACTTTTACTAAGCATTATTAAGCAGGCATTCTGCTGCAACAGATACAGGTACAGTAACACAGGTACAGTAACACAAAAGTAAAGGGAAGTCAATCCCCATAAGACTCCATGTTAAAATGTAAGGTAAAAAGTTTACAGCAGAAATAAGCATGTCTACAGGTTCTCTAAAATAAATTATCCAAGCTCATGATAACCGCAGAGGCCGTTGAAATGTCACTTGTTAAAATTATATGTAAAGATTTAAAGTTAGTTACAAGCTGTCCGCTAGGCTTCATCACCAGGCTGTGAAGCTCCAGAAATGTTTGGTGTGTGTGACTTCAAAACTTTACCAGACTATGGATCAGCATGGGGCTGTGTAGATAATGTCAAACCCAGTTTGCAAACATCATTTTTAAAGAAAAATTATAACCATTTCAATATGGTTTTGGACTTTAGCTAACTTAAAATGAGCGCTTACCTCGTAAGTCATTTAAAAGTTTTGAGATATTTTTAATTTTCTGAGGTGGAACAAATGCCATCTGTTTCCTATTCTAGTCTGTTTTTCTCTGTTTGATTTGGGATGAAAGCTATTAGACGATTCAAAGCAGCATCCCCCCAGTGATCCCCTGTGTTCCATATTTTAGCAGGTGTTAACGCATTCAGACCTGTGACAGGAAGGAGACCTCCTTGCCATCACAATGATAATTGCTCAACTCCCACATGGCTGTGGTCTCACTCAGCTGATTACCACAAGAAGCAGGATGAGATCAATGCAAAGGTCAGATTCAATCCTCTATCCCACAAGGCACCGACAAAGGCTTGAAATATAGATAAAAGGCCCCGTGCAACTGCTTTGGTGCTAACATGAACTGTTTATGTGAACCTTTAATGTCAACGATATGAATGTGTAGCCGTCTGAACAGAGATTAGACAGGAAGATGCTGCTGTTTACACTGATCAATAGCCCCAATGGTACAACAACAGGTACCTGAGACCCAGACTAATTATATGTGGGGGAAGGTATTTATAAAAGAGAAAAGCACACTGAAATGACAACAGCTGAACAGCAGTTGTAAAATAAAATAATGAAAGCACCTAACACTTGTCATTTTGTTCGAAAAGTCTAGTTAACAATATTCAATTATTATTCTGTTGTCATCTCAGAAATGTCCCTGTTGTTTGGATTAGAGATCAGCTGGACTGGAATGCCTGGAGACAATGTATGATGTGTCCAATGTACGATTTATCGTATCATTGTTCATTTATTGTTTCAGTTTAGATCACGAAAAAATAGCAACAATTACATAAACTATGTTTCCACACATATTAAACGATACATTTTTGTAACAACAAAAAATGGAATTTCACTTCCAACCAGTTGAATCATTCACTTCTTGAGACAATTTATCTATATATCTATACTGGTGACAATGCACATCACATGTCAATTAATCTGTCTGAGTTTTATTTGAAGAGAATCTTGCTATGTTGTATATAAATCTGAAAAGAAACTACTTTTTGAAGTAAACTGTTACGTTTAGCTTTTCCTGTTGCATTGATAAAATAAAAATGAAATCAAAAGATGTTAGAGCCCTGAAAACTGCACAAAGCACTAATGTGTACTTTTTTTACATTATTCACATAAAATTGACCTTGAAAATATTCCTTTTAAAATAATTTACCTGACCTCAAGAACATGGAAATAAAATCATCAATATAATGAGTAAAATATATAATTTACAAAGAGCTACATTTAGGTTTTCCTGTGAAATTATAACTGCAGAAGTCAGCAGTTGGAATTAAGTTTACAGAACAAATGAAATACTCTGTATGCCAGTAAATATAAGCAGCTCTGTCACGTTATGTGAATTAAAAGATATTGTTTGTAAGTATACTTTCATCACGGTCATGATGCTAACCTCCCTTGCTAGCAGGCTAAGCAGTTGATATATTGTCGATTTGGGAATCAAATAATATCTATTGTAATATTTCCACATAGATAGTGTGCAGTTCACAAACTGTTGGTTTCATACTAAGAAACCTACTGTTTTAACAAGCTAAACAGAATGTTGGTAAGGAATTTCAGACATAGTCTGAAGTGGCTGAGTTTTGGGGAGAGGTCTCACACAAGATGTGCTCTGAGGTACTGAAAGTTGTATTCAGTATGAACTGGAACTTTGTAATACCAACATAATGCAGTCGGTACCCTTAAAAGTACAAAGTTTGGTTCCCAGCCCTGTATAATAATCTTATTCTTTGTGAAGGGGTGCCTCAAGCATAGAGAGTTTACTGATAAAGCCTAAGGCATCTCATTGTCTGACACCTTGGCTGGTAAACATAAAGTCGTTACTTCCTGTTTAAAAGGTATTAGAAGAGAGCACATTACACTTCTAAATTAACAAATGCCAGCAAAACCCTTCTCATTTGATATACACTGTAAGAAAAGTTTGTAGAAATTACGGTAAAAAAATGTCAAATGCCAACAGTCAAGGGCCGTAAGATATAAAATAGTGTATCACCGCAGTAAATATATTGAATTACCGTAAAAAGAGAAGAAGAGCATAACTTTAATTGTTACGGTTGAAATATGTAGAAAACATGGAATTTTTCTGTAAGAATGAAAAAAAAGGTCAAATTCATGAGAAAATACTGTAAAGCTACAAAACAGTAATTACCCTAAAATAAAAGGCATTATTCTGTCTGAATTAATGATTCTGCTGTACTTTGAGTTTTATATTCTGCAGTCATACCTTAATTATTTTTATTTTTTTTACGCAAGAGGATATATAATGAAAAAATAATGTATTATTATAAGTTTCCATTTCCATATATGCTTTGTGTGATTTTTTTTCCTCATTATGTGGCCCCTAATCCTCACACACACACACACACACACACACACACACACACACACACACACACATCAGTATCATAGATCAATATTAGTATTAAAAAAGAAGCATCTCCAAACGCAAGTATTTGCCTCGTACAGTTCCGGGATTGTGCATTTGTTGACATTAATGCGCCAAATTTGAAATTGGCCAATCAGCCCATTGTATCGGATACCAGCCTTTCACCGTCCTCTGACCCGGTGGATATTTCGTATTCGGACTTCACACCGTTCAGGTCCACGGTCTTCACCAGGATTTTACCCTGCTGTCATTCGCCGCCACCTCGGTAAGTAAATTAAATCATGAGGACTAGACAGAGTGTTAATGTGAAGTTATTGTTTCAATAGTTGACTGCTGCGCTGGCGGGCTAAAGCGGGATCAGTCTATGTGCTGAAGCTCCTGTTTGCCTAACCGCGCAGCAAGGACTGTCTTTCCAACCGCGCTGCTCATCTTTATTGTGAATAAATTAAAGCAAAGGGAGGAGATGGGGGTATTTTAACATAAAAATTTCGTTTCATTATTTGACTGCCATAGGAAAGATGCGCTGGCAGGAGAACACCAGTCTATATGCCGAAATCCCTGGTTCCCTAACCGCAGCTAGCTAGTCTCTCCACCCGCGCCGCGCGTTTATTGCGAGTTAACTCGGTGTATTTGAAAATGTATTCTTGTAATATATGTGAACAAAATGTCCAGTCTGTGAAGGCGTATTTTTTGCATTGCAAGCTGCACCGTAATGAACCCCGACGTATTTTTAAATGTGTAGATAGAAGTTGTAATCAGGTTTGTTCAAGTTATGCAGCTCTAAAGTCGCACTTCTATCGCCGCCACAACAGTGACGTTACGCCAACCGTTAACGTGTCTCAGGCTGTGACCTTAACGCCACTAAAGTGCACCGTCTCGCTTTGTGAACGCCAGTGTGAGGGAACTAAACTGCTGGTTGCTCACTTGAAGGAGCACATTGCAGAAGGGCGCCATGTGGCTTGCCCAGTGAGAGGATGCAAACGTGTGTTTACTGCAAAAACTACTTTTACTTCTCACATGTCCAGAAAGCACAGACATTGGTCAGAAAATGTCATTGGTGCAACAATCCAAGATACACATTGTGAGAGTCCCACTACAAGTACCAGCACACAGGAGGAATCCTTGCCTGCCACTCTGTCAGATGCTGAGGACACTGTAGGTGATTGGCTACATTTCAGCAACCTGTATTTGAGAAATATATGCATGTTTTACATGAAACTACAGGGACAGCATCTTCTCCCAGTGTCTACCATCCAAATTATTATTGAAGAAATGCAGAATATACACGAGTTGGGACAGATGTATACATTGAATCGACTAAACTTGCTTCTAAAAGATATGTCAGTTTCAGATGAAGACATTGTAAA
>JARJLU010013952.1:0-12308 GCA_030272975.1 Sparidentex hasta
TATATAGGCATAAAACTGTCTGTCATTCAATGTCACATCTGATTTTTTATGTATGAAGCTAAAGACTTCACATTCACATCCTGTTTTTAGAAAGCTCTCACTGACATTAAAAATAGTGTTTCTGTCAAACCCTGAAGCTTCACAAGCTGTTGGCATGAATATGAATATTTCAATGTGCAAATATTATGTAACACGTGTTGTGAACATGCAAGATTGTCGATCCTCTCTTATGATTATTCTTTCAACGTTTGATCAATTGCCAACTGAGTCTGCAGCTTCATTTTTGAGGGTTTGTTTACGTGGTGTGTTGAGGCACGGTGGGAAATCCAGCATTCTTAGGTTCTGAACACATTAATACAACAATGATAACTTCATTACACACAACAACGTGTGCCTTAGGGTAAAAGATAATAAGAGAGCACCCCCGGAGCTGGCAAGAAAACCATTTGAGAGGCACGAAGAGGCATAACCAGCATGCCACACTATAAGAAATAAAAGAATAGAAAAAGAAGACAGGGAAAAAAAAAATATTGTGACAAGATGAAATGGCCAAATGAAATTTGAAATGTTCAACTCCATAATCCTTAATAACCCTTATCTCAGACAAATAGTGGAATTTGCTTTACTTTGATTTTTATTTATATGCTGTGGAGTGTATCAAGCAAATTGAATGGAATGAGGTCCTAAGTGTTTTCCTCCAACTAAAAGCAATTTAGGACGAGGCCCGCAGCACAAAGTGTTTGCTTCCCTTATTCATAATATCACTTTATGTGACATTTCCCAGCAATCAGTATTTGCGCTTGGCAGTTTTATGTCTCTGCCTAAATGTGGTGTGGAATTAAGCGTGGTGTTTTCAGGCTAGCAAACAGCCCTCAGCTTACATAGCTCAGACTGGAGAAACAAGGCCAAAAAATGGACTCAGTGCTATGAAGCCTTTCTGTTTGTCTGTCTCCCTGCCTGGCTGCCTGTTCTTTCCAGCTGGCCAGATGTTCTCTGTCTACAGTTATTTGCAGATTTATCCGTCGACTTAATCATGCATCCAATTATTCGTTTGTAGAAAAAAAAAAGGAAAAGCTGGTAAGGTACTTTTCAAAGTCAACTTTTCGCTGGCAGCCGTGCAAAGCTTTTGTGAATGCTGTTTTAACAAAACAAGAGTTGTGATTGCATCTGTAATATTAATGTGTTCCCCAGATTCTGGTCAGGATGTGGATATAAATAAATGATTCTGATGACAGCGTGCATGTGTTTGTTTCTCTCCTGCTCAGCAGCTTTAGTGTGGCGGATGTGTCGAATGTCATTGAAACCTGAAAAGATGTTCTACAAATGAAAAGTTTAATTCATACAATGAATGGATTTGTGTAATGGGAAATCAGCGTTGAATACAAGGTGGCTGGGCTGTCCTTGGAAGTAGAAATATAAATGTGTGAGTCTATCTACTCTGAAACGCATCTTGCCTTTGGCAGAATTAAGAGCCACACTTAACCATCTTAATATTTAATGACGCTCCTGGCTAATGTCTGCTTACTGGAAGGTGAGAGGGACGAGGTGGGACTCGGGCTGGCCAGGCATGAAGGACTCTGTGTTTGCATTACTGATGCTCGGTGCTCACATGCATTCAGACTTGATGGACAGTGTATACCTGATGTCAACCTTCTGATATGAAGCTACCAACCACATTATCATCACTTTCTTGTAGCAGCTGTTCGCGTTCACCCTGGCAAGGTGAATTCAAAATGTGGTGTATTACGTATCAGTAGTTACTTTCATTCACAGGGACACAGTGCATTTCATAGCTGTTCCGAAGTGTCTGGATTCATCCCCATTTAGCTCACTTTGATGTGCTCAGTTTCACTCTGGGTTTTTATTCATCTTACACTTTAAGTAATATGAGAAATCCATTGGTAATTCATTAATTAGAAAGCCTGATACCGTGGCTAGCTATCCTCTTGTTGCTGTTGTTATCTGCGCGCTAACAGTTATCTCACACTTCATTCACACTCTTTTCTGAGCTCAGATGCAAGAAAATGCCTCTATTCCTTTTTTTTCCACATTCTAACTAGTCCTTTGAACTCCATTTATCTCTGCAGTTTGTGGGGATTATTCTACTCTGGATGAAAAAAGAAACTCATTTTTGTCCCCTCTCTCCTCCCTTATGGCTCTCCCTCTCCTCTTCTCTTTCCAGCCCTCTCTGCTAATCCCATCGTCTCTCCCTCTCCTCTTCTCTCCTCTGCATTTCTCTCTCTTTTTTTCTCTTTTCTTCACTTCTCCATTACTGTCCCATCTCATTCTCTACTTTCCCCAATCCTCACCTACCGTCTTATCCCCTTTTCTCCTTGACTCCCCCTCCCCTCTCCAAAGGTCCTCTTTCCTCATCTCCCCCTCTCTGCTCCCCTCTCCCATGTTTTGCTTTGATCCCTCCAGCAGTCCTCTCCTCTTATTTCTTCTCCAGTCTTTGCTCTTCCTTCACTCCCTTTCCTAGCTCATCCATCTCTCTCCTCATATCTCCTCTCCTGCCCTGCTCCTGTATTCCGCTCCATCCGCTACACCCGCACGCCTCCGCGGCTGTTCATATTTTCCCTCTTTCTCTCTCCTCGCACCCCCCACCCCCCACGCTTCCTCCCCTCTCGACCTTTTACTTCTCCACTTCTCTCGTCTGACTCAGCCTCCTGTCCCAAAGCGACGTCCCTAAACGGAGAAGTGGAGAAACAAAATCTCGACAAAGCCCAGGGATCTGCCCTGCCGGTCCCTTCCGTCTGCTCATCTATTCATTTGTTTGTGTTCCCCCGTCCCTCCCCTCTCTCTCTCTCTCAGACTCTGGTGTGTGTCTAACTGTCCCCCCCGGCTCGCTTGCCAACACACACACACACACACACACACACACACACACACACACACGCACGCACGCACGCACGCACGCACGCACACACGCATGCACACACAGGCTCTGATTGCGACCTGACGGAGCGTTAAATTACAGCCTCACCAACACTGCTGTGAGGGAATTGCTGTGTGCTCCGCTCGCTGTCTCTTATCCTCTCCTCCTCTGCCTCTTTTCTTTCTTCTCTATCTTCGCAGATCTTCCTCTCCACTCTGAGCGAGCTCTCTTCTCACCTGTTGTTTTCCACTTGCGACTTTGTTCCCGTTTGCGTTTTCAATCACTGTGAGTCTTCTCTCCATTCACCTGCTGCACCTCGTCAGATGTGCCACCCACCTGTCGTCGTTTCGGGCCGCTTGGCGTCGCACCTATTATCTTGTCGACATTATCTTATCTGGCCCCCTTACTGACGTCGTCCCTTTGTTAATTTTACAGATACGGTCCGCATCTTCTCATATCCTTTCCTCAAAGCAATCACATGTTTCGTGGCTGCTCTCCTTCTCCAAGTCCATCTCCTCTTATTCCCTAACTCCCCTATCAGTGTCGCTCTCTCGTCTTCCTCCTCATCTCTAGCTCCCTCCTTCCCTCCTCCCTGCCATCTCCTCCCTCCCAACCCTCATTACCATGTGTGTGTGTATGTGTGTGTGTGTGTGTGTGTGTGTGTGTGTGTGTCAGGTTTCATCCTGTCAGTGAAAGGTCAGCAGCAGGGATTTCCCTGGGCATCACAGCTAGCAGCTTTAGCACTCTGCATCACCAGCCTTATGCTCTATATTAATAATAGCGCCGGCAGCCGTATCCCGTAATGCCACTGGCCTGCATATTAAACAGCTAACACCTAGCCCTGAGCTGAAGCAACAAAAGCCTTCTACACTGTAGGCTATTCAAAAAGACGAGCGGCTTTAGCACTTATCGTCAGCAGCTAGCGGGTATAGCCTATCTTTACAGCAACAGCCTTTTGCTGCATACTTAAAAGGCTACCTGCTGTGGCAAGGGGGTTAAGCACTGAGCCGCCACCCTGTTTGCTTAGACGGCAGAGCTCAGGAGGTCAGGAGGCATTTGGCTAAGCGGTCCGTAATGCAGTGGATTTTCTATGTATGAGATGTAACATATGCTCAAATGTTCAGTATAAAGCATGTTTAATGTACTGTGACATATATATAATTTCTACAACATACAACAGAATGTACTTGATCCTTAATGCCACTTTTACATGATGCAAAAGGTATTAACGCATACCATACAGTATATTGTATTCAATATAAATATTGGATACAGACTTTTTGTGTACCATTCTAGAAGGAAAATGGCATTATTGTGAATTAGAATACATATGAAGAGAAAATCTTGGCTGGTAGCGATTTATGCACTGTGCGCATGATATGTATTTTTCTGAATGTATATATTCATATAGTATGTGCGTATTCAATGAGTAAGCACTAACCTTTTCTGAATCACGATTACCCAGTAGCCATGCATGTCTTTATAAATAAATCAGAAACCAAAACAATCATTAGTAATTGACTTGCCTTTCTCTCACACGCAGGGACAGCAACAAAGCAGCTTGGGGAAAATTTTAATGAAAAACTTTATCATAAGAAGAGGGGTGTAAAATAATTGGTAACTCTTCTTATGAAGACAACATGTAAACTGTAATGTGGAGGCATTCATACTGCATTATGACTCATCATAAAATGCTTTCTTAACCACTGTCTTAAGACACTTTAGCTTCTATAAACTCTGACGGGGTTGACTGATGGGGCCTATAATACGTTATGACTAACAATACACACCTCAACAATCAGCTGTAGGAAGGACTCATAGTATGCTTTAATAGTCAATAGATTTTTTTCCTTCTTATAGCTTAAGGTTGAATGTCTCAATCTCTCTCGGAGCTATTACACTGCTGACTGGGTGACTGGTTAGGGCAGCCTATCTGATAACACCACTCATATCTATCCAATGTAGATGTATTCTGATGTACAGAGCCTTGTTCTCCAGATTTTATTTTTTTGTTGTCCTTTTTTTTGCCCTGGTGTACTGTCTGTATGTTTTATGAAAATGTCTCGTCCATATTGCAAGTAATCGTGGGTATTTAAATCAGTGAAGTCATGTTAAGTCTGTACCTCAAGCAGACTCTCTGGGGGTCTGCTGGAAGGCCCTTGTGGACTTCTCTAATTGGGAGCTTGCACAGCCCTCAGGGCTTCAAGTGTAGTGAAGTCTTGACATTTCGTTGCAGCCTTAGTATCTATTAGGGGTCTATTAAGGGTTAATTACTCCCTGTTCAGAAACAGGTCTGAATAAGGTCTGAGATAAAAGATGGGGCCTTACCATTAAGAGTCTTGAATGCAATCGTTACGGCCTTAAATTGAATTCTAAAATGAACAGAGAACCAGTGAAGAAAGGCTCACCAAGCCTTGTCTGTTTGCTTTTGTTTCACTAGCTGTGCATTTTTATTTCCACTGACAACGAACCATGTGTAAACTACTTTGACACCAGCCATCGCCATCTTGAAGCCTTTTGTTTTTGAAGTTTGGCAGCAAGAGAAACCATATTCTGACAAGAGGCTGAGGAGAATATGCTGTGTGGATCTCGCTGAGAACCCACGGACTTGCTACTTGTCAGTGACACGTTAGCCATAGCCAAAAGCATACTCTGCTTCCTTGTCAATGTTATTCTAAATGGGACGGTAATTTACAAAAAAGATCATCATGCTGTACTGAAGAACACTTGGATTTAGAGATTAAGAATTAAACTCATCTAGAAACTGCGTACTGAGTAAATAAATCAAGTGAGAACTAGAGTCGTATTTTCATAAGCTTACATACAAGTGGACTTCATTTTGCAACCAGTGGAGTCGCGAAGACAGAATGCTGGTTTAAGGCACTTCCTCACTGGCTTTAATTTTCAGACCATGAATAGAACATGATTCCATTATGTGGCAACCACATAGGAACTTTGAGCAACTTGTCCCTCTGCTCCGTTACCTTTGTGGGATTAATAAAGGATCATCTTCTCACATGTACTTTCACACAATATAGGCAGTGTGTATCTAAACTCTTTACTCCTCCATCTGCCACTCCGTCTGCTCTTCCATCTGTACTAAAGTAAAGCCCTTTACACTGTAAGCCTACATAAGAGAGAGTTGAAAACAGAGTGAGTCAATCAAAGGTCCATCAAGGTAAAAGGAGTGCAGTAAAAGTTTAAGTGTTGAGTAAATGTCAGTGTGCAGTGGTGGCAGTATTCTAATGGTGAGAGGAGCAAACTTGTAAATGGGAGTTTGCTGGCTCAGCTCCCAGCACTAATTGGAGACATTGGGGTGTGAAGGAGAAAGAGAAATTCTCTCAAGTGCTCTGAGCAACAAGTGTAGAAACTACCTCTGACAAAAACCTCAAATGCTCAGGGACCACTATAAAGAAAAAGAAATGTTTAATCAGTTGTTCCAAATGAATGGTCCTATGGTCAATAATAATAAGGAAAAAAAGCCCCATCAAGACCAAAATGAGAGAATATACCACAAAACAAAGTGCAACTTGATACTTATTTCCATGTTCTCATGCACACTGGCAGTTAATCCAATTTAAAAACCTCTGTACTTTTCATTTGGTTGAGGCTAATATTGCACTTAGCCTAAGCTTTGTCTCAGCGGCTCTAATGACAGATCTCTTGAGACGCAATCAGTTCCTGAGAGAGCATACAAGTTTAGGGTTAGACGGAAGGGCTCGGGCCATCGAGGAGACGTTCATTACTTTGATCTTGTCCTCACTACATTGGTTTGGGATAAGCAGTTGATGTGTCCCCAAATGTCCTCTGTCCTGTTAGCTGAGATTTAATTTAGCTCCCTGACCGGAGAGCCTCGCAGAGGCCGGGCGCTGCAGCAATTTGTTGCCGAACAAATCAAAACAGGATTATGTCATGCACAGCAAATGTTATCTTTGGAAATGGGATATATCTGTTTGTAAATGTTTACTGCAGTGCTACTAGGCCATGTCATGTAGGGCTGATGTGGCCACAGCTTAAAGGGACAGTTAACCCACAAATACAAAATGCAATTTTTTGCATCTTAAGTAAAGTGGAATTAATCCATCTAGATTGTTTTAGTGTGAGCTGACACGTTTTTGAAATATGATCTGTAGAGATGCCTGATGTCTGAAGGGCAGAGGGGGTCACTGCAAATGTTGAGGTGGCCACCAAAGGTCTCCCAAGCATATTATTGAGGCCCTGTATATTAAGCATACAGGACTATGGCACAAGCCAAGTGCTATAAAGCACTGCAAATCACCCCAAAACAATAGATAAATAGCACAAGAATTTAGAGAAAATATATTTATGTATATCTTATTTTATCTCATCTTATCATCCTTTGGATTTTATCATCATAGCTATTTTATCTTTTGCCACATTTGACATCTATATGACCACAAGGTAAAAATGTTAATCTCTTATATGAAGAAATTGAATACAACCATGGTAATGAGGTCTTATTTGTCCTTAATTTCAGTATTTATTGTGAGGTGTTGCACATTTCAGTGCATTAGTCTATTTATTCTCATGAACTATATATTCATATTTTTTATCGGAGGTCAGGCAAAGTTCAAAAGTTCCTCACTCTAGTTGCAATGCCGTGTGGTTGAGAGACTGTTGAACATTCTTTTCCAAAAGGGATTTTAATAAACTCTGAGCTCGTCATCAGACTTTCCATACGTTGTTGTGTCTAAGGCTTTGCATTTGCATGTTTCACCCTGTGCGATCCCACGCTTAGTGTATTAAAAGGTGATCGACTGTGTGGATACATTGTTGTAGCCGAGAGAGAAGAGACAAAATACTTCCATCCCTGCAAGATAAACATGAGCACGCACTGGCATCATTCAAAGACACTTAAAACCCCATTAGCAATTCCAAAAACCGATACACAAGCGTGAGGGTTACGGCACAGGAGTGTATACCCTGATGATTTCACTCTAGCATTATGGCTGTAGAATAGCAGGCAACAGCCCAGGGAAGCATTTTGTAACCTTCATAATTACTCGGGGAAAACAAAGATGTAAATCATTGATTATAAAGTGAAATGCTGTGTTAAGTTTTCGAGGTAAAGGTGGCAGAGCTATAAACAGGAAAGGGGCCAGTGTGTGAAGGAGGATGACATCCTTTGTATTAGGTTAGTTACATAACAGCCACGTAATCCCCTGAAGAAACTGTTGTGGCCTGTTATTGAATTTGAACAAATCAACATCGACTGTGCTCGCTGCTTGGATTTTATCCTAAAATTGCCTTTCGTATGGTGGTAAAGTGTAGTCAATGCTGCAGTTTCTTTGTGTCAGTTAAGAAGATCACGTCTAAAAACAAGAAATTGTTTTGGATTTTTTTCTAATACATTTGGGGAAAGGAAAACAATGTAACATACTGCCCATCAGCAAGTTTGATATATGAGCAGTTTTCGTGCATGCTGCTGTTTTTTGGTTATGACAGTCTTTCTGTCTAACAGCTGTGAATTAAAATTGGAATCCCTATCTTAGATTGGAAATAAATCAAATTTAAAAATGACAGTAATGAGATCAGGCATTTATTCACACAGCCCAGTTGCTAGAATCAAATGTTGACATTAAACCTGCTACAACATCAAGAAATGTACCGTTTCACTATATCAAACACAAAGTTAATCATATCAGACTTAACAGTTTGAAAATTTTAGTGGTTGACAGAAATGTACTTGCCAACATTGAATCTGGCAATTGGATTGTACGTATAAATTGAAGTGATCCAAAGCAGAGCAGCTACATACATAGTAGCATTTTTAGCGAGGATTTTCCCTTGATATGAGACTAAATTGTCCACTTACGTGTGATACTATGATTAACCCAGATAACATGTTTGTTTTGCCAGCAGCTGGTTTGCTCCAAGTACTGGGTGTTACTGCCGATTAGCATATCGCCTGTTTGTTTTCAGCTTTTGTATTTAGTTGTTCTAACAAGGATAACAGCCTCCTATTATAGGAGTCCGTGCACATAGACAAACGCACATGCTGTTTGTGTGCACACAGACGCACAAAAGGCACACCTCCGGAGTCCCCTTATCTTCTTCATCGCTTGTTGTTCAATCTGGGAAACAGCAGAGCTTGTCTGAGAATCAGTAATGATTTAGTTCAGTAAACATAACATGATTAATATGAATAACGCGTCTATTCATCATGTATGACGCGGCTCGGGTGAGGATGTTAGTTCAGGAGTGTTTTGGCACTGTGGAGGTGTGTGTGAGCAGACTGATGTCTAAGCGCGCAAGAAAGCTCTAAGAATGACTTTGTGTTTGTGTGTGTACCAGCTCGTAAGTGTGTGTATGGCAGTGTGTACCTGCTTCAGCTTTATTGCAGTTATGCTCGCTGTCCTTGGAGCAGGGCTTCAGTAGCAGGGGAGCTGCTATTCACGGTTTACGCAGTCGATGATAGATAGATAGACAGATAGACAGATAGATAGATAGATAGATAGCCCCAAATGAGCTGTGGTGGTGAGGAAAAAAAAAACTGCAGCTTTGTCCTTTTACAGGGAGCTTCAACGTGCTCTTTCCAAGATAAAAGATAATCTGTTGTTAATCCGAAGTGCTTAAACGAAAATACCTGCTTGATTTTCTCATATATATAATAATAAATTGCAACAAAATTCCTATGGGAGTCGGATTGAGACCCAAACAGAACCTCTTCAGTTTTCTTTGTATTGATCTCAAGAGCATTGTTATCACTCCGTTCAACCGTTTTGTTTATGTCGAGCTGGTGTAGCCCAGGGTTGTTTGAGTTGTTCAACAGATACATTAGGACTGTGTCATCAGGATTCTTAAGCACTGATTTGGTGTATGTGTAAAACATGAAAAGCATGGCTGAACACACACAAACCTGGGGGGCCCACAACATTGGCCCTAATGGCAGATGACAGGCTTTTATTCACCCTTACGCACCCTACAGCATCATCTGTACCACAACAATGCTTTTCTCTTGCTGACAAAATGCTGGAGCGTTATTGGTCTACGGTCCTTATATTCATTTGGTTAATGGTTTTTGAATGGGAGGTTTTCCAGGACAGAGGAGTTCAGTTGAGTTGCAAAGTTCTTTAACAGGAAAGCGCTGCATCCATCCAGCTTCAACAGCGATGACAATTCTCTCTGAGGCAGCAGATTAATTCATTTGAAAAACTCAGTTCATTATCAGTCACTTTAGGTTTAGTTGAAGAAGACATCCCTGTGATAGCTTTAATTGTGTCCCACACCTTTTTAGCGTTGTGTCCTTCAAAAGCATCTACCAGAAACTTGCTGTGGGCCAATTATTCTGCTTATTTCAGTCTGATTTTCACATCTTTTTCTGACAGTTTAAGTGCTCCAGAATCTTTGCTTTTGAAAGCCACTTTCCTTTTATTCATAACATTGTTAATGTCCTGAGTAACACATGTACTATTATTGGGATAGATTTTCATCTCCTTTTTTTAATCTTCGTGGGGACTACCAGCTTCACACAAAGATGAAGATAATATTTTGTAACTAATACTGTAAAACTAATACTGTAAACTATACTGTAACTGTAGTCATTTCATCAAGTGAACCCTCCTGAAAAGTTATTGCCTATTCTCATTTGTCCATCTTTACCTCTCTTGAGTTTGGTCTTATATACTGGAATCAAATGCACAACATCATGATCAGAATTTAAAAAGGGATTCTTACAGTTGGAAACACAAGTGTCTTTGACATTGATTTTAGACCCTTTCTTGTTTTGTCCTTAACATACTGTTCAAACCCTGGTAGCCCAATCTCCAAGTGGCACTGGTTCAGGTCCCCCAGCATTTTTGCGTTGGGGTCGCAGTTTTTACTTTTTACTGAATGTGAGCGGCACCAATGGTCATATATATATATATATATATATATATATATATATATATATATATATATATATATATATATATATATATATACAATTATGCAACAATACAATTTATGTTTCTGGCACCTTGAATTTGCCAGGGAAGGGCTCTACACACAGACCAAGACAGACTGCCAGCTAGTTTCCACCATTCCTGCTGCAGGATGGACTGAAACTATTTTTTTTTACTATATTTGTGCTGAGGGGTGTGAAATAGCAAACTACTTGGATGATTTTAAGAAAAAAAAATACTCTTTTAATATGAATGCCATATTTGCCACCTTATATAAGTTCCATTGATAATGAATATTGTATGTCTATGGAGTATTTCTGAGGGCTCTTGTCAGCTCTAGGTCCTTGGAATGATACTTCAGACTTTCTTTGTATTCTCCTTTATGTCTGTGTGTGTGTGTGTGTGTGTGTGTGTCTGTGTGTGTGTGTGTGTGTGTGTGTGTGTGTGTGTGTGTGTGTGTGTGTGTGTGTGTGTGTGTGTGTGTGTCTGTGTGTGTGTTTCTGTGTGTGTTCACCTCTCTACCTCTTCCCTGTGGAAAGCTGTTCCAGATGGGGAGATGCCAGCTGTATCTGTTATGGATGGATGAGGGTGGGCAAGATATTTTTGTAACTCTGATTCTCTCTCAGGCAAAATACCTGGTACAAACATTCACTGTTTAAAAGTGAGCAGTTTCATGAACTGAACTTTTATTTTCACTGGATGTGAGATTAGTGTCGGTGCAGTTTGTGTTTCATTCATTTCTGCATGAGAAAAGAACACATTAAATGACAATGAAGTCCACAAAAATGCAGCTAAATTAGTTGCAGTTGAGCTGAAGTACCAGGTACTACTTTACAAACGCACCAGAGGACCAGAATACAAGTGAATGTAAAGTGCATTGTAATTTAAAGGACTGATGAGTAAGTAGACTGTGGACATTTAGATGACAAACTGTTATATTATTAGAATATTAGAATATTATTAGTAATTGCTTTTTCCATTCAACACAGTTATCACTGATGCTGCTGCTTTACTGATCTTGAAGAAAGCTTTATTTTACTATATCTCAAGGATGTAACAGCTGAAACTGTACATCCAGCTTTGCTCTATTACCATAACCATGTCGCAGTGTGAACCTTCTGCAGTAAGTGAACAGGAGAAGCCAAAGACGGTGTTCAGTTGAGTTACAGCAGCGTCACTATGACTGTTAGTTACGTAATACAGCATATTCCACCTAATGGTAACCTTTTAGGACATTCACTTCAACATTGGATGGAAGCATATACACATGTGTAGATATGTGGCGCTGATGGAATGATGTTTGTTCACAGGAGGTAACTAGTTGCTTATTTTGTGTGTGATTGCACTGGATTGTCCCTTGTGAGGCATTGGAGCAGGAAGATAGGACAGATGGACAGATGGACAGATGGATGACTGGAACTTAAAGAACTTAAAAATAAGAAGGCAGTGTTATGAGAAAGAAAGTGTTTGTGTGTGTGTGTGTGTGTGTGTGTGTGTGTGTGTGTGTGTGTGTGTGTGTGTGTGTG
>JARJLU010013955.1:0-11742 GCA_030272975.1 Sparidentex hasta
TCCAGTGCTCTGGGAGAGTTTATAGTCCTGAGAGTTGAACACTGGATGACTGACAGCTGTCCTTCATGACAACAGAAGACACAGAAATCCTCCTCATCAAAAACATGACTTTGACCTGCGTCCTCATCTGGACTCTCCTCTGCTGCTGCTTCACAGGTAAAGTCCAGAGAATCAAACTCCTCTCCTCTATCAACATCCGTCCCTCTGAAATGAAGCCCACAAAACCATGACGCTGCTTTATGTTTTTGTCTCTGTGTCCTCAGAGTCCAGAGGTCAGATCACAGTGACTCAGCCTGCAGCAGTGAGCTCTGCTCTGGGAGGCTCCGTCACCATCAACTGTAGGACCAGTCAGGATGTTTATGATAGTGACTATTTAGCCTGGTACCAACAGAGAGATGGAGAAACTCCTAAATTTCTCATTGAGAGGGTTAGCTATCGAGAATCAGGGATTCCAGATCGTTTTACAGGCAGTGGATCATACTCTGCCTTCACTCTGACCATCAGTGGAGTTCAGGCTGAAGATGCAGCAGTTTACCACTGTGAGAGTCTTCACTGGATCGACAGTCAGTGGGTGTTCACACAGTGAAAAACCATCGTACAAAACCTCCCTCAGTCAGACTGAACAGAAACTGAACTGACTGCTGCAGCTGGAAGCTACTGCAGAGACTGATACACTTCTCTGAGGACACACACGCACACACACACACACTCACACACACCAGTAGTTGGCTAAAAGGCCACATACATAAATCACAGTATCTTTTTTTGGATTGAAAACAGATAATAACAAAAAATCCAGTTAACATCCTGTTACATGCCACAAAAGCCTTCTGCTCGACACTTCACCAAACTGAATCATGGTAAAACTCAAGAGGCAGTGTTGGCTTTCCCATAACTTTCCCCCATCCATTCAAAAATATGAATGCTCCTGAACAGCGAACTTTTGGTGGCATCTCAGAAAGGATCAGGGGATCTAGCATATGTTGGCCAAAACCAAAACAAGAGAAAGAATATGGCACACAATTATTTGAATACAATTTTAGTTTATTTTAAAGTTTTTAAATAAAATTGTAACTGGAAAGAAATAACTGTTACATGTATGATACTGTGGAAATGTGTTAATTTTAGATTACTCTGAATAAAAATGATGTCAATGAAGGGCGACCGTGGCTCCGTTGGTAGAGCAGATTGGCCTATGTTTGGAGGGTCAGCGGTTCAATCCCTGACCCTGCCAATTGGACAAGACACTTCACTTCACTTCAATGTGTATGACTGCTGTGTGTTTGTGGTGGTGGTTGGGGCTGTTGGCACTGAATGTGCAGCCACGCTTCCGTCAGTCTGCCCCAGGGCAGCTGTGGTTACTATCGTAGTTCACCACCACAAGTATGACTGTGCGTGAATGAATGGAACCTGGAACTCTGTGAGGCGCTTTGAGTACCTAGGAAAGCACCATACAAATCCAATTCATTATTATAATGGATCAATTCACAGGAAAAAAATCATTGTAATTTTTTATATGACGACATGGTGGTATATAAGAATGTGGTGTATGTGAGGACTAGGTGGTATATTGGAACGTGGAAGAATGTACCAACATTGCTTTCTGTTCACCACCTTCCTATTTCTGCGCTGATGGCTGCCAGTGAACATTTTGGTCATCATGTTGTAAGATATAATCAATATAAAATTAATAGGTCGCCTGCGGACCACTGATTTATCCGTATAATTCGAACATGTCAACTTTAACAATTTCAGTGTCATATAGATGATTCATTGTCATTTAAGAAAACTTGTTTTCAAATTGATTAATGCAAGATATTTGTGATTGTTGTTTCGATAATTGCACATAGAGCACAACACAATTCAAGTTCATCAAGCTGTTGCAGAATTTCTAAATTAGTTTCTCTGACTTTTCACTTCTCAATTTAGAAAGTGAAATCTTTCAACTCTGGATTCTAGATCATCAATGCTAAATATACTGACTGACATATTCACTAATTTGCACAAATTCAAGTGTACTGTAATAGTATCAGCTAAGTTACAATAGTCATGTAGACAAAACCACCTAGAAAATAAAAATATAAGCTTGTTACAACACATAATGGTCTTCAATTTGTGTGGTTTGGCAGCTGGTTGCCATTTCTGAACCAGCCAGTTGTGGTATTCTCAGGAAGACTGCAGGGTGTGTCACATGTTACAGATGGATTTTGTCCTTTTCTCACAATGTCAGGTTCTACACAGTCAGTAGAAGGCAGTCAGATCTATGATACATTTGAAGAAACAGGGTCATATACACAAGAACATGGGTCATTACATTCCAGCTCACCCTGAATTTAAGTTAGTTTTGTCAATATTGTACAGTATCATGTTTATATGTATACAAGTCTATTCTATTTCTTACCTTCCTATTAATATTGTTTATTCTTTGCTATTATTATTGTTATTGGGGTTTTTTTTTGTAATATTCTGTCATTTACCTGCTGTGACAAACACATTTCCACATTTGTGTGACAATGAAGGAATACTTCTGGTTCTGATTCTGAATTCAAAACGTTTCACGGTTCATGACAGGGAGTTCCTTGAAAAAAATGAAAATGACGTCTTCTGTTAAATAATATAGCTTTGTTTTTATTTGTCTAAGAGCTGGATTTCTGTATATTCTTTTCCTGCTCGATTTGTTTGGATATTTATTCAAATAATTGTTGCAAATTGCTTTACAGTAATCAGTGTCAATTATCAAATTTTTTACCTGACTGGTTTTCAAAAAAGGTAATATCTCCACTAGTTTTTACATTGTTGCAGGCAAATGTTGATTCAGTGCATCTGGAAGTTATTCAATCCTGGTGCCACAGATCTTGGTATAAAAGACAAAAATCTTTCACTCTTTTTTGTTTTGCTTCAAACATATATGACTCATCTCTGATTACTCCAAAGTGAGTTTAAATTGATTGCCCACTATTTTGATACTCAACAAATCAAATAAAAAAGACAAAAGTCAGACTATATATAAATGGATCGTGATCATTTATCATCCTGAACATGATCAACATTTCTTTATTTACATTTTCTAAACTAAACAACTAATTGATTAGTTAAGATTAATTCAAATGTGGTTTTCAAACTATCAGGACTTGTTGGAGGAGGTGAAGGAACTGAAAAACATAATTTTTAGATTGTTCTGTTACAGTAACAGTATTGTCTGTGGTAGTTTTACTTTTCTGTAGAGCATATGTAAATCCCATTTAAAGCAAGCTGTCGCTGAGGTTTCAGTGTTGAAAAAATGATTGAATGGTGACATCTTCTGGTCCAAAAGTGACATTGCGCATGTTTAGGAGCACATTAATGATGACAGCAGCTCTGCCTTCAGATACTGTATGTGTGACTTTACTCTGGATTTTATTTCCTCAGTTTAGCTCCAGTACAGGTTCTACTTTATGTTTGCATGGGCAAATTTTGCCATTCACACGGTGGCAATTTCATACTGAAGGGTCTTCTTTTCAAAATGAAATAATACCAAGAACTACTTTTCGTATTTTAAAGATTCAAAAAGGTTCAGAGTTTTTAAATTGCAATTTCTGTTCATTCTGTACATCTCCAAGGTTGTGAGAGCAATCTCAAAATAAACTCAAAATCAGCCCAAAGCACACCTGTGCACTAATCAGGTTGTTCAATCAGCTTCTTGATATGTTACACCTGTCAGAGGAGGGATCATTTTGGCTCAGTAACATGGTTTGAATGGATATGAGTGTGTACATCGTTATATGGAGCCACGACTACAGGTGCAGTACTCAAAGATGACAGTGAGGTTGAAGGGGGCGCTCTTCTCCCTCTCCAGCTGGTCTCAGCGGTGCAGAAGATGGGACCAACCAGGTCTGAAATCTGAATACTAATGATGGTCAGCACACTGGACATGGCCTCCTGAACACCAGTGGAAAGATAAAGAGACCGCATCAATGAGATATCAATTAGGAGAATTATTTGGCTTCAATGCAGGAAATCAGAGCAAATTTAAATCTGATATACAGTTACGAAGTCTCACCTTTTTAATAACAACTCATGTGTTGTCGGCCATGATGGGTGCGGTGCAGCTCACCTGAGTGAATTTGAGGAAGAAGCAAGTGAGAACCACGGTGGCTTTAAGCTCGACAGTCTCAGACATGTTGGCCCCGATGGTCACATTCAACAGGTAAGAAACACAATCATTTGAATGGTGATGTGCCGAGGTTAATGGTTCGACTCCCACACATCTATATTGTCAGACACTAGAATCTCCCCCAACTATCAGTCGATGTTCAGGAAAGACTGGTGTTGCATCTTCAGCAAATATACTAAAATGCCTCATGTTTGGACAACTATAGCTATAAAAAGTAACATAAGCAACAGGACACACCTTTGTGAGAACCGATGCTGCTTTATGTAAGCGATGACAAGACACAACAAGCCTTGAGTTGTGAACAGACGAGCGCTTAGAAAACTTTTCACACTTGGCAAGTTTTTGTTATTTTCCACCCATCCATTTTTTTCCCCTTCCATGTTGCTGCTCGGGACGCTTTACCAACCCAACATGTGTCTATTTGACATCCTGGGAATGAGACTCAACAGTGTCTTTGTGGCGCGTTCAGGAACAGCTGGGACAAATCCTACTGATTCTACCTTTAACTTTAATTGTCTTTGAATTCTATTAATATGGCGTGAGCTTCAGTTAGATTTGACCACAAATGTCTTAGAACATTTCAGAGTCTGTACTTTTACTGGAGTAAAGAAGCTGAATCAGTACTTCTTCTTATATCAGAGTCTGTTTTTACACGAGTATCTGAACTTGTACTGGAGGAAAGGATGTGTTGACTGTTGTCACCTCTGCCTGCTGGCAGGAAAGGTAATCCAGTGGTTGTAGAGATATTTCAGTCTGTGATGGACCAAATGACCCAGAAAGCATCCCCTCAGGGAACATATCCTAAAAGTTATTTGAAGGTTGCACAGTTATACCCTCAGAGAACCTTTAGGGAACATAGTAATCCATCTAACACTTTTCAAGACATTTCATAAAAAAAGCCAAAACATGTCAAGCTGCTCCAGAAAAAGTCACTACTGTCAGAAGGATTCATCCTCTTGGGATCATGAGTGTCTGCACAAAACCTCATGGAAAGCAAGAACAGTTCAAACTGTTACAATCAAACAGTTCAATAACTATTGTATTCAAATATCCAGTCTATACTATGTTTTTCCCTCACCTTCACCCAAACTGTCACTTTACTGAGATGGATCTGATGACTAATTGATCATCAGTGGACTCTGTGACTTGTCCGGACAAGACCTGAAAGAATCCAAACGAGTCTGACACACAGATGGGCCTGTTACACATGTTCCCGTAAATCCCTCTAAATGTCAGCGGTTTGGGGCCTCACCGTAAACACTGTGGGAATAGACGTCAGAGAGACGCGTCATTTACCCCCACGGGACTGGAAACAGGGCAAACACGGCTTCAAAATAAGAGCCCTAACTTAGTCAAATAAATTTAAGTACCTGCTTTCTTACCACTGATTAACGCTTCTCTATGTAGGAAAGTACGTTTTCTTTACTGATATCAACATATTTTGAATATGTGTTCTGTGTGAATGTGTGAAAATTAATATTACATTTAAAATAAGATGGTAAAAGGTCTCCTGCGTTACGTATAAAATGAATAAAACCACTGTTCAAGCACGTTGATATTCAAATTTCATCTCACAGATTTGGCCCTGAAAGGTTATTAAATCTTAAACTCTAATCCAACATGCATTTTATATTAAAAGATTAATAAATCAGTTCTGCACTTGAATATAATTTTGAGAAACCTGAATCTACTCACAACATTTACTTAATTACATTTCCAAGGATAATATTGTACTCTGACTACAATACATTTATTTAACAGCTTCTGAATCAGAGTTACTTCTTTATATCAGTATCTCACATCGAAACACTGCATTGATAAATATAACATAAGGTTCCTATAATAATCCAATATAACAAGGCTATTATTATATTTTGTCTGTGCAATGAGCATATTTTTATTTAGTGTTCACTTGTCAAAGCTGCTTCTAACCTGTGATTTTAAAGTTTTTATCTTTGTTTTGTTCTGATTTTATGTATTTTTTTCTCCCTGTTTTATTAATTGTGTATTTATATTTATCATTGCTCCAATAATACTTGAAAATTCTTATTTCCATGTCACTCCTCATTATTTTGCTATGTTTTCTATATGCACAGTCCTTTGTAACTCAGAATACTGTAAATATGTTTGTGCTTTTTCATTAAATCCAGATGTTTTGATAAAAACATCAGGCACATTTTGCAACTAAAATCCCCCTTTTAAACCTTTTATGAAGGTGCTGTGCTCTGCTGCTGCCTTATAATCAATACTATTGATATTTGTTAATGAAGGTTATTAACAATCTGACAAGATGTTGTTGTTGACATTTCAAAGACTAGATTTGAAAATCCTGCTGTTGGTTTAAAAAGTACTGATTGATTTCTGATCTTGCTCCTACATTGAGATCCGTCCAGACCTCTGAGGTCATCAGGTTCAGGTCTGCTTTCAGTCCCTGGAGTCAAAGCTAAACATGGAGGAGCAGCGCTCAGGTGTTTTGTGGCACATATCTGGAACAAACTCCCAGAAAACTGCAGATCCGCTTCAGCTCTCACCTCACTTCATCTGAAGACCTTTCTGTTTGTGCTGTACAAATAAACCTGCCTTGCCTTCCGAGCGTGTGGACTTTATTTTGAAAGTAGTAACAGGAAGCCCCCTCCTTACTGTGAGCTGCTTGACCCCAGTTTAGACTTCAGACTTCATAAACAGGCGGAGGAGAACAGAAGTTGTAGAAGTTGTTTCCCACTTTCACTGAAACTTTTTTTGTGATCCTACCGCTCAGATGTCGACCACCAACGCGGCCTGTGAGGGGATGTACTCCAAACTGATAGACGAAACTCCATATGATGATCTCAACCACAGGCCAGATGTTGGACCCAGTGGTAAGAACTCAGCACAGAAATAATACCAACCTTCATTAATCTAACAGCTGTGTCGTTTGGAGACTGGAGATTGGAGGAGTTTTCTTAGGTCTTTTCTCTCTAACTGATTTAAACCTGAACCCTAACTAACAAAACACGTGATGTAACCATTGCAGCAGTAATAAATATGTTTTACTGTATACTAAATTATATGTATATATATATATATATATATATATATATATATATATATATATATATATATATAAATCATCAGGCAGGTGAGTCGGTTTTACAGCATGAATTTTTAAAATCTCTGAATCAAGAGCAGTAGAAGACTTTCAGGAGTTATGTAATAGGTGAAAGGCTGAAAGGACAGTGTCAAGTCTTAATATGTTCATAAAGATTGTCTGTTTTGTTTTTTAAAAACGCCTGATGTATTGATTAAATCTGACAATTGGCTGATTGCAAGAATTCAATTCATCGTAACCAAAACTGAGTCAGTCTGCCACTAAATCTGCGTTAATCCTGAACCTGACAAACCAACAACAACCAAGTCAGTGTGGGAACAAATCTCTGTGACGGATTCAGACAAATTAAACTAATTTCCTTCACTGCTGCATGTTTAGTTTGATAATTGTAGTGCAGTCACATTTCCCACATCCTATAACTGCTCTGACATGTCTTTTTTTAACAAGTCTGAACAGAACAGACAAGATTCCTCCACGGATAAAAGCTGTTTGACGAACACATAATTCATCAGCATGATTGTTTTTCACCTTGTCATGACAGGGCTTTATTAGGACGTTTTTTGTTTGTTTGTTTGTTTTTCATTATGACACTTTTGATAGATTATCTGTCCTTAGATTGTGACGGAGTCTTTTTTCAAAGGGTAACTCCACCAATCTTAAACATCAAAATGTTTTTACATGTCTTTTGTAGTCCTACTGAATATCTGTCGTTTGTGGCTTCACAGTGCACTGTATGTAAACTGCATCCAGTTGCATTGTGGGTAATGTGGGTGCCAAATTTTAGAACATGTGGAATAGGAAAAGGTGATATCTCTGGTTCTGCTGTATTGATTTTGATCATCTGGTCTAAAAGTGTCCATGAGTCCAACAGGACTGAATCAAATCAGTAGGCTGCTTTTCAAAGCTTGGTGTCTACATTACCCACAATGCAACATGGCCACTGAGTTATGTTAAATCTAGTAAACAAGATTTTTATATTTTTTTACTTAACAATCTCTCTCTCTCGTGACCTCCAGCTCAACCAGTCTCCCCAGTCAGAGTGATACCCCGGCTGAGCGGACCCGGGCCCTACCGCCTCGCCACCATCTGCCTGGCGACACTGTGCGCCATCCTGTTGATCTCCATCATCGCCGTCGCTTCGCAAAGTGAGTACAAGCTGGTCTAAAAAACGAGTGAAAAGATAAAAGAGTGTGTAAATTTGGGATTTCTGAGATTTTGGGTCAGTGGGGCACAAGACCTTGAAACCACTGAAAAAAATGATAATTTTGATTAAAAAGATCAAATCTTCATTAAGAATATTAACTAAGAATACAAGAAAAATCTAAATAAAGAATAGAAGAAGCACTAGAATCCAATAAAAAGAGCTCTGATCTAATTGTCCAATGTAAAAATGTATATAGTTTAATTTGTGCATTCATTTTTGTGGAGATATTTTGACTCCAAATTAACTTTCTACATTATGTCGAAGTTGGTGGTGCTCTTGTCGTTTGAAAGCCCATACAGCCAAAAGCGTAAGTCTGCCTCAATACAAAATACAAACAATATTTTCTATGGATTTGATGTATAAATTATGTGTGTAGTGAAAATTGTGGGATCATAATCTATCTTCAGAGAATTTTTTTTTTTTTCCCAGCTCGTCTCATAATGATGTCGCCCACGGGCTGAAATTTCCCAAAACCTAAACTCTGATTTCTTATGAACTGTTCAAACTATCAAAATGTGCATTTTGGCCAGTGAAGTCCCGATACTGCTGACTCTTCTTCTGAAACTTTGAATCACCTTTCTCTGTTAAAGAATGGTGAGACAACAAAGCTCCAAACAGGGGTTGGTTTGAGCTCATTTCACAACGACTTCCCGTTATTTCTTATAGTAAATCTTTTCCCATTTTTTGCGACCTTTGAAAAAAAAAAGGTTTGGCAGATCGCTATACTGAATAATATCACTGAATAGTAATTGATGTTCTTTGTACATCAGGCAAACTAAAGCACATGTGACTGGTGCACGCTGAGAATATTAAGGCAGAAGCAGGGAATTTAAAATTGCTGATTGTGCAGAATAAAAGAGGATGCAGCAGTTTGACCTTTTGTAACACTGACATTTAAGGATTGTTGGCCAATAGGGCTCCGTGATCTTAAAGATATTCAACACGTGCGTGTTTGCACTCATTATGTGGAAACTGCCACACAGTCAGCAGACTGCTTCTGCTTTTTAATGAGCCTGTCAGCCAATGTAGTGAGAGTGTGCAGTCTTTAAATGTTAAATGTGTCTATTTATCATAGAATGCATTTTATACAAGACTTGGCAGCGTTTTATTCTGTCCTGTGTTTCTGTCACAACTTGTTCAAAACAGCTTAAACAAAAAGGAAACTCGTTTGATTAAAATGATTTAGCATTCATTTTTATGTCAAGTTTCTGTCCAGGTTGGTCCTCTTGTTCAGAAACTTAACATGTTTTACACACTGAAGTGTGTTTCCAGGTCTTGGAGCATCTAATGCATTTGTGAAAAACATAGTATGTTGGATTGTGGGTAATGTAGGCTTCAGTTTAAAAACAAAATTATCGAAATCGATACAGCAGAATCAAAAATATCACCTTTTGATTCTACATGTTCTTATTTCTTTTTTAATACCCACCGCCAACATTTCCCACAATGCAGCTAAACCACTGAGCGACATCATCGGCTATAATACCATTTTAAAGGTTCAAACTCAAGGATCTGGACTTTGATACAGGAGCACAATTACCTATTATTACCTGAACAATACTGATTTTTTGGATGCCGATTCTAAAAAGTTGAAAAAATATCCTATAACACAATAACTCATCACACACATAAAAGCAAAAGCACCAAGTGACAAAAACACATCGATGTGTTAGACTTGGAGTCTTGTTCAGTCTGATCCTGAACATGCTTACTCTGCTTTATATCATTTTCCCAATTCTGCTGTGTCCATTAAGTTATGAGTCCATCCTTCACTTGTTCTGCAGATAAGAACAAACCTCAGGGCGGCGGTGAAGAGACCCCAGAGATACAGAAGCAGACGCAGGACAAAAATGTGTCGGCTCTGGTCGCCTCCATCAGCAAACTGCAGGAGGAGAAAAAGCAGCTGCAGAAAGAGAGCGACGAGCTGCGGGAGAAACTGGCAGCCAAGATGGCCACTAAAGGTACAGTGTGTAGCGCTTACTGTCATGCATCTGAATGAGAGATGTAAATACAGACAGGTAAATGTCTATGCAGACGAGACTGTACTGTTTGTATTTGAATGTCTCTGCGGGTCATCAGCTCCCGAGGTGATCAAACCGACCATCACCCCCATCACCTGCCCCGTGGACTGGCATCTCTTCAACAGCAGCTGCTACTACGTCTCCAGAGTCAGCCGGGATTGGCCGGAGAGCAAGTCGTACTGCGAGAGCCAGGGAGGTCACCTGGCCATCATCCTCACAGCCGAGGAGCAGGTACAGTCGACGGGCTGCTCGACAGATTTTGCGTCAGTTGAAGTTTAGTTGCGTGAATCTCCTGCAGAAGAAGGTGTTATAATTCTTTTTGAAAGGTTTATACTAATTTATTTATTTCAGAAATTCAGATCTATACACTGAAATATGCATTTCATGCATATTTAAACCCATTTGTTCCCATTGAAGACATAAGTCTTGAAATGCAACATATTTCCTGACACTCGGTCACTGTAGTTTTTATGAACCATTACTCAATCATGTTGTTGTTGATCCATATCTTGGTGCTGTAGTGATTCATGTGTTTCTGAAGCACCAACAGGATCATAAGAAAATAATAATAATATAGTTTTCACCAGCATTATTCTTTCATAAGAATCACAATGATTGAACATAATTTGGCTTGCTGTCATCATGCTGTCTGCTGATAGGGCTGGGATGTCAGGCATTGAGATGTCTCTCCTTTGGTATATCAAACCATTTCACTTGTTTCCTGGCAGACGTTTGTGTGGGGGCTCCTTCCCCGAGGCCACTGGAATGCCTTCTGGATTGGAATTACTGACGAGCACACAGAGGATCACTGGAAGTGGGTGGATGGCACCTCGCTGGTCGGAGGGTAGGTTCACCTCTTTCACATATCCACCTCCTGACGCAGATCAGATCAAATCGTGGCTGCATCCTTCAGTAGATGTTCAGACTTGTGTAAAAACAGACTCTGGTGACAGTAGAAGTTCTGATCCAGCTTGTTTCCTCCAGCACAGTAACAGAGTTCAGGCTCTGACATGGACTCAGAGTATCAGAGTAAAAAGTCTCCCTCTGAAGGACATTTGTGCTCAAAGCTAACTGAAGCTTACGTCATATTAACAGAATTCAAAGACTATTAAAGTTAAAGGTAGAATCAGTAGGATTTTGTCCCAGCTGTTCCTGAACGCACCACAAAGACAGTTGATTGTTGAGTCTCATTCCCAGGACGTCAAATAGACACATGTTGGGTTGGTAAAGCGTCCCGAGCAGCAACAAAGAGAGAAAATCAGAAACTCTCTGCAGA
>JARJLU010013957.1:0-25804 GCA_030272975.1 Sparidentex hasta
ACACTAATTAATGCATACATTGACACACGGGGTGGGCAATTTTTGCCGTTTTTCTGTCAACACATGGTATTGTTTTTTGGATATTGTGTGTGAATTTCTGATTTAACACTGTCTTATTTAATACCATGGGGTTGACTTGTTTTGTTTGTCAGACTCATTTTATGAGTACCAACATTCTTGTGAGGCATATGCGATTGATTCATGGTTTCTGTCCTGGTAAATCACTTCGCCTGAAATGTGCCCAGGCCGGATGTTGTCATGTTTTTGGTACCTTTTCAGGCTTCCGGAAACATCTTAACACCAAACATGCAGACAAAATTGATCATGTTGAAACCGATGATATGGTTGACAGTGATGGTGTTACAGATAATGCTCAGTCGCAAGATTTTGAAGAAGTAGCCAGTAGCTCTCAAGTCCTGCCTGTATCCAACATGAGTACTCGTGATATGTGTGCGTCTGCTATTGCACAGCTTCAGGTTGCTGGTGTAGGCCAGTCTACTTTAAATAGTTTTGTATCATCCATGGAGGAAATAGTACTAGAGATACAGAATCAGGCTAAAGATGCAGTTTTGAAATGTTTCTCTTCTCAGGATACTAGTACAAAAACTAAAATTGAACAAAGCTTTGAAAAAATTGAAAACCCTTTTAGCTCATTGAATTCTGAATCAAAACGAAATGCATATTTTGAACAGAAATGGAGAACTGTGGAACCTGTCGAAAAGGTACTTGGTGTCAGATTTGAAAACAGAAGGAACAGAGGTACTGGAACCTACGATCAGGTGGTTGTGACAGACAAATTTGCCTATGTTCCAATTCTAGAAACATTGCAGTCTATACTGAGAAATCCAAACCTTAGTGATATGTTTATGTCAAGTCACACTCCTAAGGATGGTGTATATTTCGATTTAAAAGATGGGTTGTATATGAAGACACATCCTCTTTTTTCTAATGAAAATTATGCATTGCAAATTCAATTATTTTATGATGACTTTGAGACGGCTAATCCTTTGGGGTCCAAAAAAGGTGTACATAAATTGGGGGGCATATATTTTACATTGAGAAATTTTCCACCAAAGTTAAATTCATCTTTAGTTAATATTCATTTGTGTGCACTTTTTCATGCCCAAGATATAAAAACCTATGGGTTTGACACCATACTTGAGCCAATCATCAGTGACCTGAAAGTGCTTGAAACCGACGGGATTAAAGTTCCCATGTTCAAAAATCCTGTTCATGGCAGCATCGCACAAGTCACCGGGGATAATCTTGGTATACATGGACTGTTTGGATTTGTGGAGTCGTTCAGTGCTCGGAATTGTTGTCGTTTCTGTATCATAGAGAAGTGTGATATTCAAACTTTGTTCTGTGAAGATGAAGAAAGCATGATATTGCGAACAAAAGAGATGCATGCAGAACATTGCCATACAATGCAAACAAATCCACAACAACCTCATGTATATGGCGTGAAGCGTTCATGTTTGTTAAACTCTCTGAAATATTTCAACACAATTGATAATTTTTCAGTTGATATCATGCATGATATTTTAGAAGGAGTTGCACAGTTTGAGGTAAAACTTGTATTGGAGTATGTGCAGAAGAACTTCTTAACTGCTAAAGAACTGGCCGGTAGACTACAGTCATTTAACTACGGTTACACTGAGAGGAGAAATCGGCCCCCTGCAGTCAAGTTATTTGATGGAGGTAATGATTTAGGCCTGAACGCTATACAGTCCTGGTGTTTGTTGCGCAACATGCCATTGATATTTGGTGATCTAGTGCAGAGGGATGATGAGTACTGGCATCTTTTATTATTGCTTCTGCAGATAGTGAATATTGTGTTTGCTCCAGTCCTAACGGATGGTATGACCATCTTTCTGAAACACATAATTGTTGAGCATCATCAGCTTTTCAAGTGCCTGTTTCCTGCTAGAAATCTCTTGCCTAAGCACCATTTCATGACACATTATCCCCGCTGTATAAGAAATATTGGACCACTTCTGCACACATGGTGTATGCGTTACGAGGCAAAGCATAACTTTTTCAAGACCCAACTTAAGAGTTTCAAAAATATCACTAAGACATTAGCCAAAAAGCACCAAAAATACATGGCCTTGTATTGGGAATCTTTCAGCCAGTGCAGGTTAACTATTGGTCCAGGAAAGATGATGCAGCTTGGAGAATTGAAAGAAGGTCCTGACATTGCTGCCAAACTTAATACTGCAATATCTACTAATGTTCTGTCAGTGAGGTGGGTGAAGCACCACGGCACTGAATATCGCCCTGGCTTAGTAGTATGTGTTGAGGTAGTTGATGAGATGCCAGTATTTTGTAAGATCAGCACTATTATTGTGAAAGATGAGCAGGTTATTCTTACAGGCTCAGGTGTTGAGACCATGTGTTTTGATGAACATTACCATGCATTTAAAATTTTGTTAAAGCCTTTCCAGGCACTTAGGGTGTTTGATGTTGAAGAGTTGCTGTACTTTAAACCAGTGGATGTTCAAATGGCGTATGGACCAACCAATTCCTCACTTTTTATAGTTCCATATTGCCATCTAATGCAGCATTGAACACTGAGTGTTAAAGCAATGTTTACAGTCTTGCACATGGATGGATTTCCAAAGTGGAGCAAATTTTAAGATGTTGACTTTTGCAAATGTTTCCTCTGGAGGATAATCAGGTAGCAGGATGAAAAGGTGCAAGATAACCAAGGAATTTGTCTGTTTGTGTCAAATCTAATTCTAACACACAACTTGAATATTTGATAAGAAAACAAAATAAATCAAATGTCAGTCATTTATTGATGATCACCAAAAATTATTGGTTATGTGGCTGCCGTAATCCTGCTTCCATATATATCCTCCTATTGAAAATTCCCTTTGTCAGTTGTGTCTTCCTAAGAATGGTTTAACAATGTTTAAAAAGAATAGTTATTGTTATTCATACTATAAGATGGGATTTTATTTTTAATAAATTTGTATTAAGACATGGATTTAAAGGTGTTTGTTGTTTTTTCACCCTGTAAATGTTTTAAGTTTTTCTTGTTTAAGTGTTAGCTGAATATGGTAAAGTATAAAGTAATTCTATTTAAGAATGCATTGTATTAAAAAGGAGTAATCATGAAGGTGTTGGCTAACAATAACACTTATAGAGTGTAAATACATGAGTAAATTGTGTTTAACACTAGCAGGGGTCAATCTTAAATCAACACTGTGTTGGGAGTAATTTTACTTAGTGTTAAATAGGTTTAACACTGATGATGAGTGAATTAATAAGAGTAAATTCTGATTAACACTTGAACTCTAAAGTGTAAAATGTAAATAACACTATGGGTGTTATATTCCTCATGGTGTAAAACTTGATTAACACTGTTCAGTGTAGTGTAGTGTAAAATATTAACTCATATCAGAGTTGAATTAAATCTGAAAATTCAACACCATGTTCAGTGTAACTTTTACACTGTGTAGATTAGGACCATATGTTCACTGACTCAGTGTTAAAATTAACTCTTTAAGTGTTGGATTAACACTGTCAATTTTACTGTGTACGAAGAATAAAATGCATCAGTTGTGACTAAGAAAAATCTGATGAATATTCACAGGGTTTTGATTTTTCATGAGCGTGCTGAATGGCAACATGTCTGATGGTGCCGGAAAATGACAGCAAAGGCTCATTTTTTGGGGGGAGATTGTTTGTCGGGGTTCTTCAAACCAACAGATCCTCGACCATCTGCCAACAGTGAGTCACAGAGAGAAAGAGGCAGTCAGATAGCAGGTTGAGATAGAAAGATTTAAAAAGAGATGAATAAACACTCTCCAGGTCGAATAGCTGTTACTGACAAATGCAAATGTAACCAGGAGAAAATACCACATGTGAAGAAAAAGCTTCCTTGTGTGTGTAAAATACAACATTTCAATTAAATGAATTTCAGCGTTTACGGCAAAACTCCATGAGGCTTTGAGACGAGATGCGGCACGTTGTCCCCACTTAATCGCCAACCTTCTTGGAATAGAACAAGCCATATTTATATTTCTTTTCCTATTCTGAGATTACCTTCTTTGTTGGTTTCAAACGTGTGCGTATGAAGTATTAAATGCATCATGGGGATTGACATTTCATAAGCAGGCAACAACAAGTGTCACCATATTTGATGACGCTGGGACACCCCGCCATAGAACGTGGGAAGATTCATTTGGGGGATTGTTCATGTCAGGGATTCTTCAACCGGCAGATCCTCGACCATCTGCTGACAGCGAGTCACAGACAGAAGGAGGCAGTCAGACAGAATGCGAAGACGGAAAGGATAAAATGACCAACAGCCAAATACATAATTTCCCGGTCAAGTAGCCTTGTCACTGACTCATTTATCAAACATAACCAGGTTGTATGGTTAAAACAGTAACCAAGATGTAGCCTAATGTTACTGGATGAATGGTTGAAACAGTTAGCAAAAAGTAGCCTAATGTTACTGGATATATGGTTGAAACGGTTAGCTGAAAATATTGGATATGATTGTTGAAACAGGATTGTTGGCTAAACATATGCTAGACCTAAAGAATAAATGACTGCAACGGTTAGCTAAAAGTAGCGCAGTCCTGGTTGCGATAACTAACCAAAAGAAGGCTGATGAATAAACAGTTGAGATATTTCATTCAAAATAATGGACGGAGGATTAAAATAATGCCAAAATGGTAGAAATAAATTGAGGTTTTAATAAATGGGAATCCAACTGAGCCCCTCTGATGTGGCTGAATATAATTGTAGTTTGTCTTCCTGTAGATTTTGTTTCTGCATTCATTGTGTAGGTTAAGTAGCCTGTTAGAACACAGCAGGAAACTCCACTTCCTTGTTTTTAAGTTTTCTTGCCTGTTAACAGTATGAGAAAACGTGTCCGATACGTAGCCTCCATGATGTTGAGTGTTGAGTTCCAAACATTAACGTTAGCTTTGAGCTGGGAGGAAACTTTGCAACTGTAAGTAAATCCTAAATGCTAAATACTTTATTCCTAGTAAGATGCATGAAGAGAGACAAACACAGAGGACTGGATTTACACAAAGAGAGAGAAAAGAAACAGTGAACAGGGAAAGACTGTGATGGCAGCAGAGCGACAGACAGACTGAGAGATATAAAGAATAAGTGACAGCTAATAAATGAGTGATGCCAAGAGCACATGACAGTGATGGTATAATCCACCCTTTCATGGGCTTCTGGATCCTACACCTATCTACCCGTCAATATGTCTCCGATGCTCAGCCAAGATGTGGAAAGCAGCCATGAGAATGTGTCACAATTATTTCTGGATAGTGTTTATGAATGTATTTCTGTCTAATTATGACACTGTTTCAGTGAAAAAACAGTCAAATTATATTAGCATTATTATTAATATTATAACATAACCCATCTATCGTCATCGAAATCAGAGAAGTTTTTATTCACAGGTAAGTTTTCACATACGAGCCATCTGCTGAGGCCTGTGACTGCAAAACAACAAATAATACTACAAATAACAAAAAAATAATAATATAGAGATGAAAGATATAAATAACACACAAATGGACAAAAAATATACACAGAAAAACAGAGCAGAACGATATTTACATCGTCATATCTAAATGATACATTTGTAAGAAAATCTTCTGTGTGTAGAATTGCTGAAAAGGTCCATTTAATCCAATTTCAAGCTATTCATTACAATTTCGGTAAGAGTATATTGGCAGTAAGAAAGAAACATGCAATTATTATTTTAGGGCAGTTCATCACTTTCATTTACCATCACAATTTGAATTATTAATTACCTTTATATTTGAAAATATGTGGATTTCTCTACTTGGGACTAATTAAATACAGTACACTGGGGAGAGGGTTAGCATGACGCCTACCTGTAACCACCCTCCACGATCAGAAACCATTTTTGAATGGCCAATTATCGCTTTAAAGAAACAACAAAGCAGATAATAAGCGCTATTGTTTAGGAAATAAGCATGTTTTGAATCAAATGATCTGTCTGTGTTCTGTCATCACTTGCTGCCTGCTGCTGCTGTGTGATGGACTTCCGCGTTGCCATGCCTCTTAAACGTGACCCGGCTTCTTATAACCGCTATCAAACCGACCAATGGGAGCGCTGGATTGGAATCACGTCGCCGTTCACGTTGCGCAGGGCTTATGGTGCGTTTCATAAAAATAGGAAATAAGACAAACTAGACTTTTTTAACGTTATATATTAAGGTTTTTGTAAGTTCTCAGGTTTCAAAACAGGCCTTTTAAATCCCTCACTTGGCCGCTGAACTGTTATAACTCTTACTGTAAACAATATGAGCTCAAATGTACACTGAGTGCTGTGATGTTGTAAATAAATCAAAACGGCGCCATCTGAAAAAATACCATTTGTCATATATAATACTCCCACTTCATACATATGCTTTCCCAAGTAGTAACATTACTGTATTTGCATAAAGTGTCAACCAACCACGTCAATAACTGCTCTGACGTGAGACCGCTTTCAGCTAGTCGCGGTTTTAACCGCTGTGCCATGAACGCAGCGTGAGAACCGGATAAACGTTGACACATGCGCAGTGAGCCAAACTCTTATGAAACAAAGTAGTTCAGTGGCAGAAAAGCAGGTACAGAGAAGACGAGAGGGATCCGCACATCTCAGCCACAAGCCCGGCTTGGCAGCACTTCGCCTTACGCTGAAACGAAGGGAAGAAATGCTTCTTTCTTTGGGCTTGACATAAACTTCACCTCCGGGGAGCCAGTACAAGGTAAGACGGGCCATTTTGTCACGTTTGGCGCTTTAGTTTTAGTAGTAAACCTGCTGTACTTTATCAAACAGCGCCACCACTTACATAAGCAGTTGCTCTGGTGACCCCGTTATGGTCTCGTTTCCTTGCTAAATACTTGAACTTGTCCACCATTATATGCTTTTTAATCCTTCTGTGAACTCGTAGATTCCACTCGACGTGTTCAGCAGTGATTTATATCATCTTTTTTGGAAGCTAATTTCACGTAACTGTTTGGTACAAACATCAACGTCCCATTCAGAAGAGACATTGTGACCTAATTTTCAATTTGGAGGAGTCACTGTGGGTTTACTCTCATAACATAGCAACAAAACATCAGCCACAGTCTTGAAAGTTTATTGTGGTTGTAATGTCAACTGTGTGGATGTGTTACAGATGTTAAAACCAACCCTTATTGTGCATTTATTAACAGAGGATGTTGTGTTTACAGTGGAGAAGTCCTGTGAAACTTCTGGTTAATTCACTAGTTATTGAAGGTCACACCGAGTTAGCTGTTTAAATACCCCCTAAGATGGCTGTATTTGCAAATTATAAATATAATTTACTGGGAAATGACAGTGATTTTTGCTATTTTCCCAAATATAGACCACTCACAGAGTCATTAAAGTTACTCAAATCCCATCCAGCTGGTATCCATCCCATGTCAAACATGTTTATTTATTGGTAAATCGGAGTTGTTTTATTTTTCTGTGAATTGCAGTTAAGACATTTTATTTTTTACGTCACAGAGGCTCCTCCAAGTATCTGGTCACTGGCTGTTTTGGGTCTGTGCTGAATGAATGAAACTGTGCCAGACTGTGAATATCAGCAGTGTGTGGCAGGGAATGCGATGTGTCACGTTTCCCTTCTGTGCGAGAAATGATGATATTTTTGCAGTAAGCCAGGCTCATCATAGGATATATGTGAAATCAACGATGCTCCGGAGATTTGCCACAAAATATAAATGAACGTCGTTGTTAGTTCCAGGCAGGACATTACCGGTACTTAAACCCAACAGTCAGCGGTGGATTTCTGTTGTAGTACTAGAGTTGGACAGATTACTGGGTCTGAATTTCAGTATAACGATCATTGAGATGTTTTTTGTGTCTGATTAAAGATCAAATTAATTGACTTAAAAAATAGGATTATTTGGATCTGATGCAGAATCCGTTTTTCTCTCTGGAGTAACCAGACAACAGCGTGTCCAAAGTAACTTGTAACTAAAGTTATCAAATAAATGCAGTGGAGAGGAAGTAGCAAGAAATAAGATAATGTAATATATCACCGTATGTACAGTAATTATTGGAGTTAGTAATGTTACAGCACTGGTAATTCTGAATTTTGACACTTAAGATTTTTAATTTTATTATGTCAGACAATGCAGATCTCAGCGTTTGTAATTTGCTCCTTCATGGAGGATGATAGTTGTGTTTGGATTGAGACCAGCTGTAGTTCATTGTAAAGCCTCTAACATGGTCCACATGACATAAATGTCAACGCTGGTGAACATACTAATCATCAGATTTCTTCTTCCTGATGTACAAACATTTTTAAAGCTTTCCTTTCTAAATGAAGAGAAGTTACTGCATCTTAAATATACCTGTGCATGCAGCTGTTAGTACATCCCCCTGATACAGACATGTTCAGATGTCTCTTCATTGAACTTACTATGGTTGTGGGATGTTTTTTTTTTGCATCAGTGAACCCAAACAGAAAGTTGCAGCTTTCCCTCATGTTTTGCGCTCAACCTGAAAGCTTTGGCTGCAGGCTAAAGTCTTCTGCTCACGTTTTAACAAGTGCAATGAAAACAGCTGCTGTCTTTGGTCTGTTGGTCAGATTTGCTGTGTCCTGGTTCACTCAGTTGTGGGAAAATTGCTGCATTCCAACAGCTTCTCATGATCTTCATCAACAGTCTCAGTCACAAGATTATTAGACTCTATAATAAATGACTCTCCATCCTTTGAGCCGTAATTTGACCTGACAGTAAAAATCAAAAAGTGTGCAAATTTTCCCTTTTTATGGCAGCAAGTAAACGTCTATGCTCATGAACTCACAAAGGTTAGCACCTTTCCTTAATGGACATTTATTAGTCATGACATTTTAAAGAGGTGACAAATAATTTAAACATGATTTATTATAGTTGTGGCTTATTGCCAGCAACAAGCTCTGCTGTGAAATGAATGAGAAAAAGTGTCAGGAATGAGCTTTTCTTAATTGACCTTTTACGAATCTTAATCAGTCAAGAGATAAAGTAGATCTAGTGGATGAACCTGCAGGCTATTTAGCTAGCCACCTAGCTAATTAGCCATTTAAATCAGTCCAGTCGGCCCCTGCACGGCTGTCGGGGACGTTCTGTTTTTCCTCCACTGCGATCAGCTGTTCTGTTTGTCAACCAGCTACTTATATCCACACATGTCACAGTATGTCTCTGCCACACTGACAAGACTAAATGTACTAAATTAATTTTACTTGTATAAAAACTCAGAGAATGGTCATAGTAGTGAGATTACTCAGATATTCAAGGTGTTTAAAGCTAACACCTGTTGAGGAACGAATGGCAGGTAGTGGCAGGTAAATCCCTAAATGTCACCTGTCACACTGACTGGTGTTTGTGTGTGTGTGTGTGTGTGTGTGTGTGTGTGTGTGTGTGTGTGTGTGTGTGTGTGTGTGTGTGTGTGTGTGTCCTTAATGTTTTAATGCCTTCATGTTTTCACTCGTGGTCAAGCTTTGTCGCTACTTAAATGTGGTCAAGGCCATGCTCCCGCTGACCATGAGCCAATTAGATCAGTAATCCAGGGGCTTTGTATCACACAGGCTTTAGATAGGCTGCCTGTTTAATAATAATAATAATAATAATAATAATGGTCTTTTATCAACGAGCACCAAATGTCTAAAAATGTCTCTGCTGACAATAGAAAGTGTTAGAAACTCCTCCGGCCGCAGCGAGGAGTTGGTGTTCCTCTTCGGATCTATTCCTGGCTCGTCCCACACTGTTGGCAACCAGTTTGACTTGGATGCTTCAGTTATCTCTCCTGTTGGGAGACGTTCAGTTTTTGTGCTAGCTGTGACTGAAGTGTGGAAAAGAGAAGCTGACAGCGTTCTGCTCCGTACAGACGGAGCTGTCGTCTTCATTCAAGCTGGAGGAAATAAGGGTTTCACCACCATTCAGTAATTTTTCAGCTCCAGCCAACACACTGATTTCTTCTTTCTTTCCTGCTTACTTTTTTCCTATCAGAATAAAAAAAAAAAATGGCCCCAAACTCCATCCACTGGTTCCGAAAGGGCCTGCGTCTCCATGACAACCCTGCACTACGCGAGGCAGTCAAAGGGGCGGGCACAGTTCGCTGTGTTTACTTCCTGGACCCGTGGTTCGCAGGCTCCTCCAACGTCGGAGTCAACCGGTGGCGGTAAGATGATTTTCTATTTCTAATTTGTCACATTTTAAGATTTTTCCTGGGGGACTCTGGCTTCTGTTTAATAGTTGTTTACAGAAAAGTGATTCCTGACGTGTAACTCACAACTCGAGACCTCCTTCAATACCATGGCATAAAAAATATGTATATATTATTTATTATTAATAACCTGCAGGCACAGAAAAAAACACTGAAAACATACCAACACATTTGTAAAGATGTCAGTATCTATCCTCATCTTTCCACAAGCAGAGGAAAGCACATAAACACCTTTTTTTTCTTTTGAATTACTTCATTATTTAAAATGATTCGAATATATAAAGTTATGAACAGTCCTTGGCTGAACACATTTATCATTTCATGGGGGGATCCATACTGGTGACGGGCAGGAAAACGACTATCAAGAAGTAGAATCGTCTTCTTGCTGATTCCTGTTTGTTTATGTAGGTCACACAGAGGCATTCGCGTTGAATCAAGACCGTTTCATAACCAGTTAAAAGTTCCTTGTAGTGAATTGAAATGAATATCTTCAAGAATGTGACTGATTTCATTAAACATCAAACTGAATATTGTAATGTGTAATCTTGCTCCTGTCCCAGAACAACTCGTACTTACTCACACCCTCAGCTGTGTGGACGTTTTTATAGCAAGTCCAGCTCATTTACTGGTCCGGCCCACAAACTTTCCTGCTATAAGAGAGTGATATTGTGATTAGAATTAAGGTGAACACAAACACGACTCTACATGAATGTTGCTGTTGGAAATGTATTTACAGCTTGTTTCTGCTTTTTTTTCCCCCCCTGCACCTTACCACTTTTTATTTTGTAAGTGCAAGAAAAAAAAATAAGGGGGGAAAAAATGATGTAAATTGCACATCTCGCATTCCTTTTGTGCAATAATGACAGCCACAGTAGGAACTGTTGGAAGCTGTGACTCATATATAATGAGGAGCTGGCGTATTGGGAGGAGAAATGGGGGAAGCTGCAGTGCCTCAACACACAACACGATGTCAGCATTTCTCTGCTTTTGAAGCGTTATGTGTTGTATGGAAGTTAAGAGTTTTTAAATAGTCGGGTTGGTGAAGGGAGACTTTTCATCGTCTGACAAGTTTTTTTGAAGGTTTTTCTTGTACTCCTAATCAGAATTTGGTCTCATTGAGACCTACTTTTTCCTTTTCTTGTGTTTTTTAAATCCTCCACAGTGGACAAAAGATTGTTTTTAAAAACATAAGACTCCTGCATTTCAGTGGATTAATAGGCGACATAAATAAGGGATCACAGCTTTGACCTGGATACACCTGCTCAGCTGGTTTAACAGACACAGGATGCTCTTTTGTTTTACTCCTCGCTCACATACAGTAATCCTTATTATAGAGGTCAGTCGACAGGTAGTCTTAAGGCTTTGTGACTGGATGACTAGACCACAGCAGGGGCTCTCAAAACATGGCCGACTCTGAGGGGAGTCTCAGAAGTAGGTTTTAAAAGGAGAGGTATAAATGCCGTTGGGATAAATGATGTGTACAAAAGGGATTTTGTGTGTGACTGCAGATCGGGGGGGGTGTGTCCTTTCAGGTGTAGCTGTACCTGGTGTTGAGAAGATGATGTTGTTTATAAACCGCTGTGTTTCTGCTCTGCAGGGGAGGAGAGTCGATATTACTCCAGCAGTCATTGCTCAATGGCCCATTTTTGCTCTGAAGTGCTATTTGTAGTCTCCGTACAGGAATAGTCAATATTGAGGTCAGCGACCCTGAGATATCCAGCTGATTCTGGTGCTGAAAATGTAAACACATTGGCGATGGTGGTGACCAGACAGGAAACGCCACATCAGTGACGCAGCTCACAGATTCCAAAACATAATTTGTAGGTCACAAACTCAGCAACTAGTCAGCTTTTGTCAACTTGTCTCGATATTGAAATGATGACTACATGAGGTTAAATGTGTTAACTGTTACCACGTCAGCTTGAGTTCTGCCAGAGCTGATGGGTCATCAACAGCATCAGTAGACACGGACGTCAAACTAGACGCAAAAAGAGGGGAAAAAAATGGCAATATGGACAAGAGCGATATATGCAAATCTGAAGGGCTGCAGTGTTTTTGTTAAAGGTATAATGTCACAGAACAGCTGATGAGTGAAGTACTGAGGTGCTCCAATCTTGTTCTCCAGCCGTAAGAAAACATGTTCATTTGGCACCGACCCCAACAAATGTCCCATAGTCGTAAATTTAATGTAATTTTGCCTGCAAAAAGTAGAAATTTGTCTTTGCTTGCATGTGCTAAAAAGTGCTATTAAAAACACAGAACACAGGACATAAAACTGCGATGGAAAAATCATCATTCCCTCCGATATTTAATCAAATTGCACTTGTAGTATCTGTCAAAATGATCCCGATATACTATTTTTTCCTGCTGTAAGTACTCACAGTTAATTATTCTATTTAATTGCCACTTGCCAAAATTTCTCAGTGCCACCTGAAGTGACTCAGCGCCTCTTTTAGAAGACGAATCAACACGAATCTTATTCATTTTGCTGTGAAAGACAGCATTGACTTGAGGGAAATATGGGTGATTTATGTGCAGTCTTTCTCAGCCTGGGAGAAAAGTAGCCATTTTTTTGTGTGTGTTTGTTTGTTTGTTTTGTCACAGCTTGAATTGAAGTGGGCAGAAGATTGCAGGATGTGCCCCACTTATCTGTGCTGAGGCAGTGACGTACGCACTCGAGGCTGCAGCAGCACTTTTTTATCTGCAGAAGCCAAAAAGCTGCGTAACCAGTCACCACATGATGCTCTTGAGGTTAAATTAAGACCAATCTTGGCAGAATCGAGGTCACTGATCTCTGCACAGACATGATGAATTTTTAGGTTGCTCCAATGTGCACGCTGTGAGGAAACGGCATTTTAAACTTCAGTAGAGAGTCATGTGATGAGTCCCTTATATAGACACTTAGAGCTCACAGCTGAGCAGGGGAAGTCGACCAAACAGATGTCTGCAGCAATAATAGGCATCACAAAGCTTAGTCGGTGCAACTTAAACCTATCCAGCTGCACTGACACCTGCAGCTCTGTGTATGGAAGGCCGTCATCCTATCAGAGCTGTTATTTTTACCTTTAACTCTGACTTAAAATGTCTGCGAGGTCTGCGTCTGGATTAAAAACCTCCAGGGACGAGCCCGGTTTTATGAACGGGGAAATGCTGAGTGACTGCAATCTACAGAAGGTCGGCAGCGGCTCAACAAAAAGTAATCAAGTAAATACAATAACGCAGAATGCTCCTGATGAGATGAAAGAATAATAAAGAGGAAAAAATAGCAAGGATTTTGTTTTATCAATGTTAAAAACTGAGCTGTTGGCCCTTCGTAAGAATATCATCAGCACGTTGGTCCCAGGAGAGTTTGTGATCTATGATTAGACCAAAATACTGCCTCACTCCATCACCACTTCAGTCTCCTCTCCTCTGATCCTAGATAAAGCGGGTGATGGTGACGCGTCATGTCTAAAATGCAAAATCAGTTGCTGGTAAATCTGTCAAATCACAGCGGCAATTAAAAAAAGAAAACTAGGGAAAACTGTGACTGTGAGATTTAAGAGGTGGGGATGAGATGTTCCCTGTCCGACTCCCTCCATCCTAGATTATTTCAGACAGTGGGGCAGTTGTGTATTGATAGTGTAGCTCTATATCAATAAAGGTTTCAAAGTTAATCAAGCTGCATTAAATAGAAAGAAATATGCTATGAAAGGCATCCACGCACCACCATTCGAAACAATCATTAGCAAATGCAATCTAATCATTAACTTACACGTACTTATCTGTCCAAGATGGCAGATTTATATTATATCATCAAGACAATCCTGAATATCCTCCGATAAGTGACTTGAAAAAGATCCATAAGGTTAAAAAAACAAAATATCTGTTATGCAACAGTAATCGTTGTGTTTTGTCTGTTTTTAGAACAAGTTTGTTTAGAGTTTCGAGCACATTTTAATGATTTTCGGGACGATCTAATTGTCGCGTGACATTTTCATATCGTCCCGTGCTCACAAGCAAGTGAACATTTACATTTTCCTGGAAACAGAAGTTAAGTCGGGTGAAGCTCCAGTTATGTATTGTACAGATAAAACCAAACCTGACAATTAACTTTAATCTTGTTTGATAACTGCTGATAAATCAAAGGATTTGCATGGGTGCAAGTAGAAATTCACATGAGGCACAGACATTCATATCGGGTGGATCCGAGCAGTTGTTTGCTAATTTATCGCCTTTCTGATCGTTCCTGACCTATTTCCTCATTGGTCTGAAGCATCTTCTTGTTGAGCCTGATACGATTTAAAAGGCCACGCTGAAAAACAATATTCTGAAAGAGCTCTCGAAAATGTAGGTCCTGCTTACGTGACAGACAAACAACGTCTAACCTTTCATCACTGGTGGCAGAAAACAACTTTCTGGGGTCGTCTCCTCATCGTAGACTTTACTGTTGGAATCTTTAATTTCCTGATTTGTTTAAGAACGTAGGAATCATCAATTTATTCACATACAAACTTATCAGGCCTTCTTGAAGATGAAGCATATTACCTTCTTTTATCTTTGAACTGTTCACTTGTTCACTGTGATACTGTTACTGTACCGGTGACGGTGTGTTGCCAGTGTTTTCTATAGATTCAGGTGCGATATGGTGATAAGATCTCACAGGCCTGAAAACCAGACGGCAGTCCTCTCAAAACACTGAGCTTTGATAACTCATGTCAGCATGTTAAATGGCACAACACCCTTATTCAGAACATTAAAGATGAATAAAATAAGTCTTGGAAATTGTAGCTAAGTGTGCGTTTTTTAATGGCTGCAGGAGCCGCAGTGAGCGAAACAGATTGAAAACTGCTCTGTGGGCACTATCTTAGTGATGAATATTAACGTAGGAGTTCCAGGTGAAGAGATGGAGCTCTGGAGCAAAAGGCCAATAAAACAGGTAATCAATCACTTTTCAGTCTAGAGGAAAATGTGAGAATAGTCTGAGCAACAGATGTAGGTTAGTGTGCCACTGCATGAAACTTGTGAGTGGTTATGTGATCGTGACCTACTTGTGGTAAGGAGCTCTCGCGTGGCCAGTTACCCAACAGAAACGCACTGGAAAACCCCAGAGGTGAAAACATAAAAGTACAAACGGTACAGAAGAAGTTGTCCATAAAATAAAAAAGCAGGAAAAAAAACTTGCAATAACATGCTTTCTGCCAGAGGAGTGCAGCAGGTGTTTCTTACGACGTATATCTGTGCAGGAGTAACAAAATCAATACATCAAACATATGTCAGAACAGTTGTGAGTGCTTGTTGTAAAAAGGTTTTGAGGGTTGAAACAACAGTGAAAAGTGAAGTTACAGCCAAGATGACTCGACAAAGTTTTTATAAACAGATGTTGGAGAAAAAAAAAGAAGAAAAAAAAAGCTTTACTGCCTCTCGTTCACACTCAATGATTCAGTTCTGTCTCTGTTCTCCTGATGATGCAGAGCGAGAGGCGATGTGTTCTCTTCTCTGTGTGTGTGTGTGTGTGTGTGTGTGTGTGTGTGTGTGTGTGTGTGTGTGTGTGTGTGTGTGTGTGTGTGTGTGTGTGTGTGTGTGTGTGTTTGTGTGCATGGCCAAGAATGAGGTTACTGGGCTTAGCGATTGTGTTGTAGTGCAGTCTGTACTGAGTGTGTGTGTGTGTGTGTCCTGACAGATGTAGGCCAGAGCAGTTATATAAGGACTGATGCATGAACAGGCAGCCAGCCAGCCAGCCAAGCACACACACACACACACAAAACCACACACACACACACAAAACCAGGCAGGCAGCCAGGAAAGAAGGAAGTGGCTAACCCAGCTGCACACAAACACCAACACACAGGAGCAGTCGGAGGCTCGTGAACGTGGAAGCACACACCAGTGCTCATGGGCACGCACGCACTCTTCACACTGATCTTCACGTTTCAACTCGTGCTGATGCGCAAAAAGATTTGGATGAATTCACGTGTGCACACATGCTTACCCACTGCACGTCCACACACACACACAGACAGATATATAACAGCTGATGGCTGGTCACCCAGAATGATTTGTTGAGTGTGTCTGATATTATGTAAATGCCCTTTTGTCCACTGAGATAGAAGGAGGGCAGGACAGAATGTCATTAAAGTAGAGAAGATGCATGTCAGCACTGACTGTTTGCGACCGGCCAGCTAAAAAGTGAAGGAGGACAAAACGTGTTCATTGTTTTCGCCTCGTACACAAATGCGGTCTCTGTGGCGATGGGTGACGTCTTCAGCAAAGCAGCTTCACTGACCTTTTTATTCTTCGCATCACGACCGTGTGCATGATAGCATCTCAGTCTTGCTCAGTTCGGGACAGTGAGGTCATGGCTTCAGTACATTTCGAGGGAATTGGGTGTTTTGGTGACCTGTGGAGTTTCAGTCATGACACAGAAATTACTCACAGTGTCTCAATTTCAAACTGATTTTGCAATTGAGACTTTTGATGAGGGCTGAGGGGTTTTGTTTTTCCGTCTCAAAAGCACTTTGTACATTTTGACCTCGATATTTATGTTGTGACAATATTATAGGAATGACAGTTGGTATTTAACACAATGTGATTCTGGACAAATAACCATCAGCAAAGTATTAAAACAAGTAGAAACATTCCTGTAAGTTCAGAGAATCAATTTATTGCAATGCAGCTTTTCAAACTAGGAAAAGACAGGACTCAAAGTGTATTATTACTGCGAACAACTTGTATTGAAATACTCAGAATCGATTTATGTATTGATTGATAAGACCATCTATAGTCAGTAGTAACAATACTATAATATTGTACAGTGTTTAAAGTATTGTCCATCACTACTTTGAGGCAAAAATCTAATGATCACGATAATAAAAAGCTACATTATTTCTGTATTCATGACTATGCGGGGAGACTTTCAAAAACAAGTTGGAACAAATATAAATAAATCAGGTTTTTTAAACGTGTCAACAAAGTTATGAGACTGTAATGTAAAGAAAGAGGCAGACGCAGGTGTTCCTGTTCATTGTGTGGTGCTGTGAGCGGTGTAATGATACAACCTCTCCAATCTTATCTCGTGAAAACCCTTTTGTACGTAATGACTTTGGCACTTGTGGTTTTGCAACCTGAAGCATGAGTTTGTAAGCAGCGGAGTCAGATTTTCATTCTTTCTTCCCCCCCCCCCCCCCCCCACAGATTTTTAAATCGTTCAGAAAATTAGGTCAATTAAATAGTTAGCGTTTCTTGTAAACTCACTCCGTTGGCTGTAAATTGCATGTGAGGTTGAAAACGTGGAGTGTGTCTTGTTGAACAGCTGTGCCGAAATTAGAACTAATGTTATCAGCTACAGTCTTGGCTGGTCTACAAAAAGTCCAACCCAGACGGTGAGTTACGAAGCTCCAGCACGTGCCTCATGTGATGTGTGCTCGACCTTCCCGCCCGGCTCTGCCCGTCTGTGTGGGGGATTGAGAGCAAATGGAGCTTTGCCTGTTAGCAAAACCCTCCTCTGGTTTTAACGATCAGGCTAACGGGGTCAGACAGGAGGGAACAGAACTGAGCAGAACGTCGTCTGGCTGCTGGGCCGTCTGCAGGACTTACCGACTGTCTGCTCTGCTGTGATCCCGCCTGATTCTGCTCATGCTCAGAACTGCAGATCAGAGGCAGCGCAGTCTCGATGGGTGACGCTCCACAGTTTGACCTGTGGTGAAACAGTGATGGCTGTTACCAGGCGGAACATACAGGTGGTGCTGTGGAGATGAAACTGTAGGAAGAGACGCCACACTGTGATTATTTGCTGGAGTAAACGAGGCTTCACGTCAGCTTTAACCCTTCGAGTGCTGTTTTTCATGTTTTTCTCGTGTTGTGATCTTGAAGCAGTGATGGAAGGATCACCAGATTACCTTTATACCTTTACTGAAATCTGCAATAATAACAGGAGAAACAAGTTGTGAGCACAGTAGTGGCGTGTCATCAACTTTTAAACGCACAATATTTCAACACCATGAATCCAGATGCTCAGGTGTGCTTCCAGTTGTGCCTGTTGACCACCACACAAAAAGTTTACTCCTAAAGAGCACCAATACTAAAGACAAGGAACTGCAAAAAAAGGTCAATTATGACTCATGGGGGTCATTGTTTACAAAAAAAAACAAAGAAAGAGCATTAGCGCTGAAAATCTCTCTGACGTGAACCAGACAGAAATGTTCATGGACGAAGACGAGTCTTTGTTTTTCCATCTTCGCCTTCAGTTTGGCCGCTCGGCGCGTCAGGAAATGCCGTCAGCCTCATGTGTCATCATCAGAAGCCACTCTTTCAAACTGTCCCTGACAGACGGCTGTGATTGGTGCGTTGGGACTGTGCGTCACAAATGGCCTTCAAGCAATCTTTCAGAGGCAGAAAACCCCCTAAACATTTACGTTTGTAGTGGTTCGTATCTCGCCGCTCATGCTCTCTTGTCCTATAAAGGTCACCCTCCTCTGTTGAAGACTTCATTTCCATATTCATTATGGGTATTAGGGCTGTTAATTAGCATCAAGGATAGGTTTCATTCAAAAAGGCAAATGGAGATAGTAATTCGGCTCTGGATAAGACTGTATTTGATTGGAGGAATGCGTCGCTGACCGACTGTAATTGTTCTCAGCGGTCAGTGTCATCACATGCCTGCTTCAGAAGGACAAACGTGATCCACTGAAAATAAATCAAGTTCAGGGTTTAAACTAATTAAAATGCTAATGTGCAGCACGCTTTAAAGCACTTCTGTCCACGAGTTACTGAACACGACACATCAAACGATGGACTTTCTTATTTTTTTTTCTTCTGAAACACTGAAGCTTCAAACGTGTGTCTGACACTGAGGGAAATCAGTTCTCGCTGGGTGGTCATATGCGTCACGGTGCCCAAAACACACAGGTGCACTTTAATCTCAGGGTATTGGATAGCTTTATTTTTGTTCTAATGTCTAAACCCCCCCAAGAAAATACTCAATAAATAACTTCAGAGGGAAAAACGCATCACAGCGAAGGATCAGACAATCGATGATTAATGTTTTCGTCTCTTCCCTCTTCAGGTTTCTCCTTCAGTGTTTAGAGGATCTGGACGCCAGCCTTCGAAAGCTCAACTCTCGCCTTTTCGTCATCAGAGGCCAACCAGCCAACGTGTTCCCACGACTCTTTAAGGTCGGTTGTCAACCAGCAGCTTTGATCGTCCCGTTTAAATCATTGCAAATTGAATATTTTTGGACCGTTGGACAGATAAAGAAGCTTTTTAAAGTGTGAAAATGTTGAATTTCTTTCTCTGTCCCTCAGGAGTGGAAGATCTCTCGGCTGACCTTTGAGTACGACTCGGAGCCTTTTGGGAAGGAGAGAGATGCTGCCATCAAGAAGCTAGCCATGGAGGCAGGCGTGGAGGTCATTGTCAAGATATCGCACACCCTCTACGACCTGGACAAGTAAGGAAGACACAGACACAGGAAACACTTCAAGGGACTCAGAGAGAGACAGAAACATGCAACTGATGAGCTTATTTTAAATCCTCTGTCTGACTATTTGAAGGGAGTTTGATTAACCAGAGGATCTTTTAAAAGCAACAGGAAATGTCACTAGGTGATCTTATCTCGACTGTTGCTTTAGTCTGAGAATAAAAAGTCTGTTATCAGAATCAGAATACTTTATTAATGACCAGGGGGGAAACTGTTTAAAAATCTGACCCGTCCTCGTCTCTGCCCCTCTCCAGGATTATAGAGCTGAATGGCGCGCAGCCTCCTCTCACCTACAAGCGTTTCCAGACCCTGATCAGTCGACTCGATCCTCCTGAGATGCCTGTGGAGACGCTGTCGGACTCTTTCATGGGCCGCTGTGTGACCCCCATCTCTGAGGACCACGGCGACAAGTACGGGGTCCCGTCCCTGGAGGAGCTGGGTGAGAAACCAAACACACACCCCTGCACTTAGATTAGCACTGGGTAGCACGAGCTATGTGTCATTTATCTCCTTATTGAGGTCTAGACTTCGAACTTAGAGGTATGGTTCATAATAGAACCAGCTACTTAATGTAGTTGCATCTCGATTACTTGAGGTAACTACAGGAAAATCAGACCAAACACGGCAGAATCAAGAAATGGGGCTAAAAACACCGTCATCGCTTTTTTTTAAGGACATTAGGAAATCATTTCTTTATCCTAGAAAAGGTCCTTACAAGTGAACCTCTTGTAGGTTAAACTTGATTTCCTCTGAAAGGCTTTGAGGAAAATGACTAGCCTAGCAATATAAAGGCTACCAACTACCCATAATGCACAGGTTGTTACACCTCTACCCTCTGCATTGAAAGAGAAGCTCTGCGTTGTAAACATGTTATTATCTTGTCCTCAACCTCCTCTTTTTCAAAATATTGTGCGACATTCATTCAGTTTTCTGAAACACTCTATTCAAATTTTAACTCAGTAGAGCACAAATACGAGTAAATCCTGACCACAATTAAGGTGTGTGTTCATCAGTCCCACTTAAACACTTAGTCCAGTTTTTCTATTTAAAGGTAAAGCCTCCCTATTGGATTAATCAGATGACACGTCCACATTCTTGGCATCCAGATGTCCAGTTTCCATTCATGAAAGGTTCCAGTTTATTCATGCATTTGAACTGTATCTGCCATCTGCCCCCGACACCTGTGCACCTGCTATTTCACTTATAAATAACCGTTAAGTCCTTTTTAAACCGTCCGTGCAGATGCCGCGGTTTCTCTCTGTAAAGGCTTATTTCTATAAAGCTGCTCTTTGTTCCTTAAATTAACCAGGTAACATGTTAACCCTCTTACACTCAGTCAGTCAAGATGTCTGGTTCCCATTCACATTCACAGAACGCCTTTTTTCCATTCATAGCCTTCACAGTGCGGCAGCCATCTGCTGCTCACACCTGCACACCGTGTCCCTTGTGAAACTATTTGGGTCACCTGCTGAGAGCCGTCGCTATGAGAAACTCCGTCCAGTTTTATGAATAAGATAGTGAGAATGAATATGAAACAATATGAAACATTCACCATTGAGATGTTAGGAACAGTGATTACTTAATTTGGGGTATTCAATGTTCTTACTCAACTACTTGAAGACTAAATAGTTTTATTGTTGCTCATATCAGGAGTTAAAAACAAAGACAAAACAACCCTGACAGCATAACGTAGTTAAATTTGTGTCAGAGGTTCCCGACAAAGTCTTGACATTCAAAAGAAAAACTTCTGCGCCTGCATGATGTTTATCAGTTCAGACTGTCAACAGATAATCTCAGTGACTCTCTGCTTGAATAGACATTATAAAGAAGCATTCACGACACCCTCCAGTCAAAGCATCGCACAATCAGTGCTTCAGATCATAACCTGAGATTGTAAGCTTTAGGAAATCACGTACAATATGAAACATTTACTGTTGAGTTTAGTCGACTTCTACGTCTCAAATCTGCCACGTGATTACTGACGTGTTAGAAAACGGTGTGTTTACTTAATTTTCTAACTGAAAAACAAACTTCTTGAACACCAAACAGTCTGATTAAGAGATGTTTGGAACGAGTCCCGTTGTTTCTGAAAGAAAGTTCACCAGTTTCCTCCCTCTGGATTAAACCAACACAGCTGTCTAGGAAAACAAGTTTGCAGTGTCTGGTCATAATTTGTGGGAACATGGTAGGATATTGTGACCTCCAACAGCAAAGTGAAACACTGTTTGCATACTAAGGAGGTGATTTACTGTTTTTCACCGTCTGATTTACAGGCTTTGACATCGAGGGCCTGCCGACAGCTGTGTGGCCGGGAGGAGAGACGGAGGCTCTGACCAGGATAGAGCGCCATCTGGAGAGAAAAGTTAGCATTACACCTGTACTACAACTCTCCTCTTTTACTCAAAATGAGAAAATGTTTCTACGTCATCCGCTCTCTGTCTTTTTTTCCAGGCATGGGTGGCTAATTTCGAGCGCCCCAGGATGAACGCCAACTCGCTGCTGGCCAGCCCGACAGGCCTCAGCCCGTACCTCCGCTTCGGCTGCCTCTCCTGTCGCCTTTTCTACTTTAAGCTCACTGACCTCTACCGAAAGGTTCGTCATTTATCCAGTGAAGCTGCTGTATTTTTCAACGTTGCTCCATCAACTTCGATCAAAGTGAAGCTGCATTGCTGCACCGATAGACTAGACCTGTTGTTGAAAGACAGCGTACGTATGTAAATTTGTTTCCCGGCAGAGGTTTTTGTTTTGCATGTGAAGACTTTGAGTCATCATGATGTTTATCGATCCAGCCGGGTTGCAAACAGATTACCACAGTGAATCCCTGTGAAAGATGTTATAAAAAAATCTTCTGTGTGATCATCCAGTCAAAGCATTGCATCAGAGCTTAAGATCCTCCTGTGAGTCCCACTGAGTCATTTCACTTGGGGAGGAATGCTGATTGTAGAAGATAAAGCTGCTGCTGCCAACACAGGATTGTTTTTGTACAGCGGGAAAGGAATGTAAGGAATTAAAATGATATGTACTTGTTAGCGCAAATGAGCGAGACACTAAAGGCCTGAATAAATACGAATGTCTCTTCAGATCTCACAGCTCAGCCAGGCATGCTTGTTAGCCAAATTGTTCCTGAACTTGTGTTTATGTTCCTCCAGGTGAAAAAGAACAGCTCCCCTCCGCTCTCTCTGTATGGCCAGTTACTGTGGCGTGAGTTCTTCTACACCGCGGCGACCAACAACCCGCGTTTCGACAAGATGGAGGGGAACCCGATCTGCGTCCGCATCCCCTGGGACAGAAACATGGAAGCACTCGCCAAGTGGGCCGAAGCAAAGACTGGTTTCCCCTGGATAGATGCCATCATGACCCAGCTAAGGCAGGAGGGCTGGATTCATCACCTGGCCAGACACGCAGTGGCCTGCTTCCTCACCAGGGGCGACCTGTGGATCAGCTGGGAGGAAGGGATGAAGGTGAGGACGCAGGAAGTTACAGTTACCAGGCTCCGCTGTGTTGTGTTGTGTTGTGGGTCATTAACAGAGTAGGTGGGTGTGTAGGATCTTGAATCCAAGGGAATAAGGCCTGGAAAAAGTCCTTGAATTTGATGTCTGAGAAGGTGCGGGAGCCCTGTAAATGCTAACATCTGGATCATCTTCTGTCTTTGCCTCACAGGTCTTTGAAGAGCTGCTTCTAGATGCAGACTGGAGCGTGAACGCAGGCAGCTGGATGTGGCTGTCCTGCAGTTCATTCTTCCAGCAGTTTTTCCACTGCTACTGCCCCGTGGGCTTCGGCAGGCGCACCGACCCCAACGGGGACTTCATTAGGTGGGTACCTTTCCTGGCATCGCCCATTGGTGCCATCAGCTGATCCCCCTCCCCCCAAAACTGGATGGCACCCTTCCTCCTTCCGTCTCTCCTACAGTACACTTATACAACACTGATGCACTGAGAGAGGTCGGACACGCTCACAGAGACACAACAACAGGTCCGAACAATGTTATGAACATTTAAAGCTCGAGATAAGTTGTACACTTATAACTGATCTCTACATAGTTGCCACAGGCTTTACTTATCAGTAATATTTCATGATGCTACTGTGGATATCATCTTGTAGTACACGGTTGTCTCCTGCACTTAATGATATATATATATATATTAGCTGTTTAACACAAATAGCCATGTCCTCGTTAGCATGCACACACACACACACACACCACTCATGCACCCTCACAGGTTTAGCAGAAAGAGATGGAGGGATAAGAGGGTCCCCCATCCAGATCTCTGGGTAAGTAAATGAAGGAGAATCATCTTCCTCTCCTCTTTTTATTTTTTTTTTTGCCCGTCGGTCTTTTTTTTTTTTTTTTTTTTTTTTTTTTCCTTTTTCTGTTAAAACTTCAGCACTTGTAGTTTTTGGAATCAGGCATGTATTTTGTTTAATTGTTTTAGTGTTCACAGTGTACGTCTTTGAGTGCCTTTTTAATTGTTTGTGAATGTCCCTTTGGTGATTGTGTACGCGTGCGTCTCTTTAGTTTGATATATTTGCAGCCACCAGATGATTTTTTTTTTTTTAACTGCAAAGGCGTAGATGAACTCTTCTCTTTTCTCTGGATGTGGCTCTGTGTTTGTGTTTTGGCTCATCTGTTTTTTGGGGGGGATTGGGGGAAAAGTTCAGCTATCCCTCACCTCGTCGTAGATTGTAGCTGTTTGCTTTTAAGATGATTGGCCGTTCTCGCGCCCCCCCTCCCCCCGCCACCCAGGCACAGCCGGGCTGCCAGCCTGGGCTGCCCTGGGTGGAAGACGGGGATCGAGTTGAGAAATCGGTAGCCGTTTGTTTGTTTTTACTCACCTGTGCCACCCCGGGGGACGGGACTTTGCTCGCGCCCCAGCGGCACCCTCTGGGCAGGTTTGTAACTCGGTAGCGTCTCATTTCGTCAAAAGGGATTCTGACCGCTTGGTATGGAAATGCAAACGCCTTGCTTGCATTCGTTAGGTAGGGGACTATGAAGCATTCCCCAGAGGGTAGTGAGGAGAGGCGTTGGGCCAGCTGTAACTGTGCCATCGCAGCGACGCATTGGTTGGCGCAGGTACTCGTTACCTGTGCTGTGCCACGCGAGCCGGTCCATTGTCCAGACGCTGGGCAAAGTCCCTCATCCGACCCTTTGTGAAATGTTCAGTGGTGTCCTGCTTATGTGAATGCAGCCTTGCCGGTTCAGGTGGACCTGGAGCAGTGGCTGGCAAATACAGGCCGAGAGAGACACACACACAGGCAGACACACACACACACCCACCCACATGCTAATGAAACACACTATATCGGCCAATAATGTTAGCTAACCGTTGTATTGGTCATGCTCTAACGCACAGCCATACACTCGTATCTGAATCCACCACCTCTAACACACACACACACACCTGCGTTTGCACTCCACATAACCACACACTCCTAATGCACCACCCGCTGTCCTCTGTAGGACCACTTGCGACTGGCAAGTCGCAGATCTTCCTGGCAAAAGGGTTGTCGTCCCTTTTAGTGAAATGAGGGGGCCCCCTAGTGGACAAGCCCAGAGTGTGGCGCTGGGGTTGTGGGAGGGGACAGTCAGTCAGAACACTTAAAAGACAACCACCACAGTCTGAGGGACAAGGGGAGCAGCCATGAGCTCTTTTCTCAGTCCACCACTGTCTGATCATGGGGAGGGAGGAGGGGGGAAGGTTGGAGGGAGGGTGGGGGCCTGGAGCTGTGAGGTATAATGGAAGACTTCTGTCATCGACGACAAACTTTCAGTTGTTATTTTTAAGAAGAGATTTTGCTTTAGCTACTCTTTTTTTTTTCACACTTGCATGAAGTGAGGACACAGGGATGTGCACGCTGAGCTTCAAGAAGAATTAAACCTGTAACTTTTTAAGTGGGATGTTTGGGGGGTTTGTTTTTTTTTTTTTTTTTTTTTTTTTTTTTTTTTTAACCATCTCTCAAGTGGCCGACAAAGGAAGAAATCAAAGATGAGGTAGTTGGAGTTTTTTTTTTTTTCTTCTTCTTCTTCTAATCTTTTTTCAGTGCTAAGAAAGAAAGAAGAACCGGACCTCTCGATGGCAGAACTTTTCCACTATACACCTGCTCTGATCAGGGTTGGGGGG